>BPLQ01006803.1:0-289606 GCA_021605075.1 Caerostris darwini | reverse complement strand
ACATGGTATTGAAGCGACAACTATTTTTATTTTTAAGTTATAAGTTATTGCAATCAACATCACAAGTTTAATCCTATAGGTCACAAACACACTCACTATACATATGTAGTCAGATTCAAATAAAGAGTAATAAGAATAAATAATGAAAATAATGAAGAATAAATAAAGAGTTTTTGAAAAAAAAATAATTGGTCTTACTTTTTCATCTCCACAATGTAACGTTGATCATCAATATCATCAAACAATATTTAATTTGATTCTACCACTGATATTTCACTTGATTACAAAAGTAATAAAGATTTGAATCTAAGAAATGTAGTTAATGTGATAGTTTTTGTTAGATATTTCTTTTGAAATAAAAAAAAAAGATTTTCTATCGGATTTCTAACAATAACATTTTGCTTTTCAGAGTACCCTTCGGATTGTTTCTAGAGAAAAAACAGTTTCCCATTGTTCCAGAAGTAGATATAGATCGATAGTAGATATAGAGATCTTTTTTCTTTTGTTTCTCTTTCAAAAGTTTTTGCAATTTGCCCAAACATTCTAGGCTTTTGGATAAAATTTAAGAACAAAATCATGACTGTGTTGATCTTTCTTAGCAATTTCCCGTAATGGTTTACTTTTTATAAATAATAGTATAAATAAATAATAATAGTATAATAAATAATAGAACAAATATAAAAAAGTAATTAAATTATCATTATTATTTATATATTTATAAAACTATTATCATAATAAATAAAAAATATATTGCATTGTTATTAGCTGCTTCAGACTTAAACATCCAAAAAAAAAAATTTGATGATTATGTTATATTGTCATTGATTTTTTTGTTTCTTGCATCTGTAAGAGCTAACACTCCGAAAAAAGAAATGGTTGTAACACTTTTGTGAATTTGTTTTACAGGCTTTTGTAAATTTATTAATTCATTCTTTGATGTTTCTTAAATATAATTTCTCCTTTTGTAATGCAAAGTGTCCTTTTAAATTTACCATTTAATAGATGTTTATGTTATATTGTCATTGATTGTTTTGTTTCTTGCATCTGTAACTCTCGTATGATCATTGAGTTCCAAGAAGAAAAAAAAATTGTTCATTGCGATGTTAAATTTCGACGATAATTTTTTATTTGATGAAACCACAATTGCAGAAATTTTGTAGAAATAATTAATTAATTAATGGTAATTACAGCGGATATAAAGTTAAATTCTAGTGTTTAATTCCAAACGTAACAAAATGCACTGCAACATGGATTTGAATATTTTCTGAATGTTATCAACAGCGAAGAAGTTAATTGGTATAGAAAAGAAATAATATTTACTGTAAAATACGAAAATAACTTTTACGGATAATATACATCAAATATTTAAAATCTGGTATATACTTTAATAACAAATACTTTCGCAAAATTCCCCCATCATAAAACTACATGAAAGTCCAACATGTAACGACCTCAATTCCTAGCAGCTCCAAGGAAAAGCTGAATTATTTCCGATCCACAGTTCTTAACACCACCTTGTGTGCAGGGCGATTCATTATCCCGCCAACCCTAGACATTTCAGAAAACACCGCAGTTTGCCCGCGTGCCCATGCATCAGTCTCCCTCAACTGCGCCCCCGCAGGCCACGCATTATGGCTCACAAACAAGGGCGCTCCCCCACAGCGAATTATTAATCCCGCGACCGGCAGCAGTTAGTTGCGAATATTTAAATGAGGGTCATTTGCATCTTCATTTTTCCTTCATTTGCCAGGATTGGAATCTGAAACCAGTTGTACCAAAGGCAAACCACTGGTACCAAAGGCCAGAGCGCTAGCCAATTGGCCGTCATGCTCCAAATTACAACATAAAGAACAAAAATAAAGAAAAAAGTAATTAAATTATTATTTATATGTTTATAAAACTAATATCGGGATAAATAAAAAAATATATAGTGTGTAAAAATATCCTCCCTCTCTCTCTCTATATATATATATTATTAATTCTCAAAAAAAACTTTCTTCAATTAGAATTAATTATTTAAAATCTGCTATATAACTTAATAATAAATACTTTCTCGAAATACCCCTATCATAAAACAGCAGGAAACTCCAATATGTGACCACATCAATTTCCCTGCAGCTCCAAGGAAAAGGAGCACCGCATTTCCAAATTATTTCCGATCCACAGTTCTTAACACCACCTTGTGTGCAGTGCGATTAATTATCCCGCCAACCCTGGACACCTCAGAAAACACCGCAGTTTACCCGCGTGCCCCTGCATCCTTTTCCCTCCGCCCCGCCCCTGCAGGCCATAAATTAGGGCTCACAAACAAGGGCTCTCCCCCACACCGAATTATTAATCCAGCAGTTAGTTGCTCTTCATTTGCGAATACTTAAAAGAGGGTCTTCATTTGCATTTGTCATTGAGGGTCGGTTTTCGCACAAATAGACAGCTGACCACGTCGGTGTCTGCCTGACGGCGCTCCTGACTTGAACCGGACTGAGAATAATATCCGGCCAACTTGTGTCTGAATAATGCGATCCCTGATAGAAAGTGCGATTGCTGCTTTCCCCCTACACAGTAGGGCATTATAGCGTGTTGATTAGCAGCGCAGTCCCTTCTTGTTATCCTAATGTGATATGTATATACACAGTTCAACCCATTCATGTCCGGCTCGCCGTTTACGATTGTTTTGAGTGAGGTATTTGCCATAATAAGTTTACTGTTTAGTACGAATTTCAGTACGAAATTTACACTAAATGAACAAATTATTAGATACGTCTCTACGTTATTCCAAATTTAATAGCTTCAAAATTTACACAATGCTCATAAAGTGACATGCAAATGTTTAGAAATAAATCTTATACACTGAAAGTAAAGATTATTAAAACACAATCATCTTATGGAGGATGCCTTATATGGAGACTGCCTTATGTTTTTTGTTTTTGTTTTTTGCTCTACAGTCATTAATTGATGAAATCATATATGCAGAAATTCTACAACAATAATTAATTAATTGATGGTAATTATAACGGATATAAAGTTTAATTTACAACATTTTATTCAAAATATAACAAAATACAATGTAACATGTACTTGAATACTTTCTTCTGAAAGTTATTAACAACGAAGAAACTAATTTGTATAGAAAGAAATAATAGAGAGTTTTTGTATACTGTATTTTGGACGTCCGTTAGCTTTTTCTCTATAGCGCGCATGCTCAAAGGAAATTGCGTATGCGTATCTGTAATAATGTTTCCTATGAGCATGTGAACTAGGGAGAAAAAGCTAACGGATGTCCAAAATACGGAATGCAAAAACTCTCTAATATTTACTGTAAAATACGTAAAAGTTGTTTGTAAACGGATAAGTCGATACATTTAAGCTACTACTAATTTTGTTTCTGAATATCTCGAGAATCCCTTCAACAATGTGTATCATCCGATATAATGAAGACAGATCGAAATCTTCAGAAATTCATTTCCGAATTAACAAGACTAACCAGTGAAAATGAATGAATGCCGCTGTAAGCTTCGCAGCAGATAGCGTGCGGAATGAAATCGCAAATTCCTTTTCTGGAGTTCAGTTCGGAAACTCACAAGTATGTAACATACTTTAACTCAACAAAGGAGTAACGATCTATTTCTGTCTACTTGCATGAAAGCAAATGCTAATAGGAAGCAACGCACAGAGTATAAAATCAAGACTCATTTAAATATTCTTGTATCTTCAAGGGTTGTGCTGTCAAGAGATCTTGTAACACATAACAGTAGTTTACTACAGCCCTTATTTCCCCTTAGTTCCTAGCAGCATAGGAAAATGTTAGTTTTGACAATCAACTACTTTCCAAAGAGTTATTATCTTCTGAGATGTTTCGGTTGTCAGCAGTTTTGGCACAGAGAGTGTATAAAAGTCTGTGTATTCAAAGATAAACTGTATACAAACCACGCGCAGTGACATTTCATAGTTTTGATATTTTCCCGACAAAGGTCGTTGTGAAGCACCGAGAGAAAAAAAAGAATTTTTTCCTTTAAATATTCAAACTAAAATTAACTAGCATTCAACTCCGATATTTCCAGAAAAAAGGTCATATGCATAATTCAGTAGTTTACCGGCGCTAAAACGATGAAAGTTAAAATTCATTCATAATTAAAATGCAATGCATATTGTATTATGCAGATAACTTGAAAGATCTATTCCTGATTTCGTTTTCCATACATTTTGTTTACTTTGATTTTGCTATCTTTTGTATTTGTAAAGATTTTGAGTCTGTAATTTTGTATTTCTACACTTACTGAATACGTAATTTCGTTATTGTACACTGACTGAATATGGAATTTCGCATTTGTTCAGTTCATGAATATGGTATTTCACATTTGTTCAGTTTTTGAAGATGGAATTTTGCATTTGTATAATCCTTAAATGAAACAGCCCACACACACACATATACACTGAAGTGACAAAAGTCATGGGATACCTCTTAATATCGTGTCGGCCCTCTTTTCGCCCGGCGAAGTGCAGCAACTCGACGTGGCATGGACTCAACAAGTCGTTGGAAGTCTTCTGCAGGAATATTGAGCCATGCTGTCTCGATAGACGTCCATAATTGTGAAAGCGTTGATGGTGCAGGATTTTGGGCTCGAACAGACCTCTCGATGATGTCCCATAAATGCTCGATGGGATTCATGTCGGGCGATCTAGGTGGCCAGATCATTCGTTGGAATTGTCCAGAATGTTCTTCAAACCAATTGCGAACAGTTGTGGCCCGGTGACATGGCGCATTGTCATCCATAAAAATCCTATCGTTGTTTGGGTACATGAAGTCCATGAATGGCTGCAAGTGATCTCCAAGTAGCTGAACATAAGCATTTCCAGTCAATGTTCGGTCCAGTCGCACCAGAGGACCAAGTCCATGCCATGAAAAAACAGCCCACACCATTACGGAGCCACCACCATCTTGAACAGTGCCTTGCTGACAGTTTGGGTCCATGGCTTCGTGGGGTCTGCGCCACACTCGAACCCTACCATCAGCTCTTACCAACTGAAATCGTGACTCATCGGACCAGGCCACGGTTTTCCATTCATCTAGGGACCAACCGATATGCTCACGTGCCCACGAGAGTCGCTGCAAGCGATGTCGTTCTGTCAGTAAAGGCACTCGAGTCGGTCTTCTGCTGGAATATCCCAAGAAAGCCAAATTTCTCCGCACAGTTCTAACAGACAAGTCCCTTGTACGTCCCACATTGATTTCTGCGGTTATTTGACGCAGTGTTGCTTGTCTGTTAGAATTTACGACTCTTTGCAGACGTCGCCGGTCTCGGTCGTTAAGTGCAGGCGGTCGACCACTGCGCTGTCCATGGTGGGATGTTATGCCTGAAATTTCATACTCTCGGCACACTCTTGACACAGTGGATCTGGGAATGTTGAATTCCCTAACGATTTCCGAAATGGCATGACCCATGCGTCTAGCTCCAACTAACATTCCGCGTTCAAAGTCTGTTAATTCCCGTCGTGCCGTCATCATCACGTCAAAACCTCTTCACATGAATAACTTGAACAGAAATGAAAGCTCTGCGAAAGCACTGTGCATTTATACCTGTTCTACGCGATGCTACTGCCATCTGAAAATTTGCATATTGCTATCCCATGACTTTTGTCACTTCAGTGTATATCTATTTATATATGTCTGTATGTGTATATAGATATTCTATATATCCTCTTTTTATGTTTTCTTTATTGAAACTACCTATCATTTGTATTAGTAAGCATGTTATTGCACCAAACTAGTATAATGTTATAAAAAATTGCCAAAGGTAGCAAAAAAGTGCATACATGAAATGTTTTCCAAATTTATATTCCTTTTTTATTGATTTCGGAATCACTAAACTTGTAACTAGACATGGCAATTTTGACTATTATATAAATAGATTTAAATTATTTTCAAATTATCTTTGCAACTGCGGTGTAGGTGCAGTACAGAATATCGATCACATTGTTACATTCGATTGACACATTAGATTCTATTATACATTCATTGACTCATTAGACGTTACATTTGAATCTATAGACACATTTTTACATCGACCATTCAGGCTTGAACACCCAAAATAATTTTAATGAAAAAACAAACATTTCAAAATATCAAATGGTCACCACACGTCATTTTGTTTTATAGCCTTTTGTAAATGTGTTAATACTTACTTAGATGTTTCTTAAATTTATTCTTTCTCTTCTTTTATATATCTTTTGTAATGAACGTGTTCTTTTAAATTTACCATTTATTTGATGTCTATAATATGGTGGCATTGACTTTTTTTGTTACTTACTTTTGTAAGTCTTGTATGATACTTTATGCGACAAGAAGATATTTTTTGTAAACTGCAATAAAAGAAAAAGATGATAATGGCGATGTTAAATTTCGATGATAATATTTTATTTGATGAAATCCCATTTGCAGAAACTTGTAGCAATAATTAAATAATTAATGGTAATTAAAACCGGTATAAAGTTTAATTCATAATATTTTATTCCAAACGTAACAAAATGCATTGTTAGTACATGTGCTTGAATACTTTCTTCTGAATTAACAACGAAGAAGCTATTTGGCATAAAAAAGAAATAATATTTACCGTAAAACACTAAAAAGTTGTTAGCAAACGGATAAGTCGTTACATTTAAGCTACTAATAATTTTGTTTCTGAATTTCTCGAAGATCACTTCAACCATATGTATCATGCGATATAATGAAGGCAAGATCGAAATCTTCAGAAATTCATTTCCGAATTAACAAGACTAACCACAGAAAATGAATGAATGCCGCAGATATCTTCGCAGCAGATAGTGTGCGGAATGTAATCGCAAATTCCTTTCTGAAGTTCAGGTCGGAAACTCACAAGTATGTAACATACTTTACTGAACAAAGGAGAAACGATCTATTTCTGTCTACTTTCATGAAAGCAAATGCTAATAGGAAACAACGCACAAAGTATAAATTCAAGACTCATTTAAATATTCTTGTATCTTCAAGGGTTGTGCTGTCAGGAGATCTTGTAACACATACAGTAGTTTAACTACAGTGTTTATTTCCCTTAGTTTCTAGCAGCATAGGAAACCGTTAGTTTTGACAATCTGCTACTTTCAAAAGAGTTATTATCTTCTGAGATGTTTCGGTTGTCATCGGTTTTGGCACACAGAGTGCATAAAAGTCTTGAGTATTGAAAGATAAACTGTATACAAACCACGCGCAGTGACATTTCATAGTTTTGATCTTTTCTTAACAAAGGTCGTTGTGAAGCACGCGCGAGAAAAAAAAGAAAGATTTTCCTTTAAATATTGAAACTAAATTTAACTAGCATTCATCTCTGATGTTTCGAGAAAAAGGTCATATGCATAATTCAGCATTTTACTGGCGCTTAAAACGGTGAAAGTTAAAATTTATTCATAATTAAAATGAAATACATATCGTATTATGCAGATAACTTGAAAGATATATTCCTGATTTCGTTTTCCCTACATTTTGTTTACTTTGAATTTTTCTTTTGTGTTTATTAAGATTTTGAACTTACTGAATA
This sequence comes from Caerostris darwini, assembly GCA_021605075.1. Taxonomy (NCBI): domain Eukaryota; kingdom Metazoa; phylum Arthropoda; class Arachnida; order Araneae; family Araneidae; genus Caerostris; species Caerostris darwini. Next base: position 282,056 of record BPLQ01006803.1, on the reverse strand, counting down.
CGTAATTTCGTTATTGTACACTGTCTGAATATGGAATTTCGCATTTATTCAATTCTTGAATATGAAATTTTGTATTTGTATAATCCTTAAATGGAACAGCACACACAGGCATATATATATCCTTATTTTATGTTTTTTTTATTGAAACTACCTATCAAATGTATTGCTATGTATGGCATTGCACTTAACTAGTTTAATGTGATAAGAAAAACGCCTAAGGTTTAAATAACTATATGCAAGAAATATTTTATTTATTTATAGTTTCGTCAAGATATTCCCATTGTCTTTCAAAATATCACATTAAAACAAATGAAAGGTAATTGAGATGCTATAATATGTTTTCTTCTTAATCGATTTTTAGCATAATTCTGTTAATTTTGGATCTGTTTTGAAATAATTGAATATATAACATTGAATTGACAAATATTTTTAGAAGACCTATTTATTCTAGTAATAGTATCAGCGATGATAACTAACGTCACGCGTTTTATCCCACCAGTATGTCTTAAACACACTACACATATTTAGTCATATTCAGATTTTTGAAGATGTGTGACAAAGAATTTTACAAATGTTTATATCAATCGAAACTTAGGAATTTCAGTTATATATTTTTATCATGACCTTGTATAGCTACAATTAATATATATCTATATATATACATATATATAGTTGTGAAGGCTTACGTATTCGTAGAAGAACAACGCCACCTCCATGCTGGTTAATGGACTTGATGTTTTTGAAAAGAACAGATCTCCACAATGTAACGCCAACCATCATTACCATCAAAAAATATTTAATTTGATTCCGTCGCTGACGTTTAACTTTATTCCAAAAATAACGAAGATTTGAAACGAAGAAATGTAGTTAATGTGATACTTTCTGTTAGTAATGTTAGTAGTTTCTGTTAGTAGTTTCTGTAGTTAATGTGTTCTAAATATATCTTTTGAAATAGGAAAAAAAAAAAAAGATTATCTATAGGATATCTAACAATACCCTTCCCCTTCGGATTGTTTCTAGAGAAAAAAAACACTTTCCCATTCTTCTAGAAGAAGATATAGCAATTTTTGTAGCTTTAACCTTTTGTTGTTTGTAACTTATCGATTGTTTTTTCCCATGGTCGAATGACTGAGGTCTTTTTTTTTCTTTCTCTTTCAGAAGTTTTAGCAATTTGGCCCAAACATTCTATGCTTTTGTATAATATTTAAGTACGGATTCTTGACTGTTTTGAGCTTTCTTAGCAATTTCGCATAATGGTTTACTGCTTATAAATAATAGCATGAGCAGTTCCGAACTGAAATATTTGTCTATTTCTGAAGCTCATTTAAGTAACTGAAATATCATTGATGTTTACAATTTTTTATTGGACAGAACAAGAAAATTTGAAAAATTTATGATTATTCGAATTTTCTTTTTACATTGTAACATTTTTACGAGTTAACATTTTTTTATTATAACTACCATGTATGCTTGTAGTTAAATTAAATCTATTAAATAAACATAATTAGATGTTCCTTGAAGTAAAACCTTTTTCTGCAAAATATTATTATAACTGTTGTTATATTATATTTATTTTTTTCTTGTTAGAGTCTGAAAACTTTTAAACCTCAATTATCACAGATAATGAGGACACACCTAATTAATAAAATCATTGTTATCTTTTATATATCGATTAAACATTAAAGATTAAATGTATAACTTAAAAACATATAATGTAAAGATTTTGAAGGCACATTTTTGTGATAGATGAATTCAGACATCCTTTAGCAAATAATATTTTTGAAATCATATTAAATAAAAATTCAAAGGATTCATCTAAAAAATTGACTAAAAGTAAATAACAGCATAAAGAAGAAAAATCAAAAAGAAATTAAGTTATCATTGTTATTTATATATATATAAAAATTTTCTCATAATAAATAAAAAGTATATTGCATTGTTATTAGCTGCTTCAGGCTTGAACATCCAAAAAAGATTTTTAATAAAAGATAGAACACTCCAAAAAATCAAATGGTTGTAACACTTTTGTTAATTTGTTTTACAGACGTTTGTAAATTTATTAATTTCTACTTTAATGTTTCTTAATTAAAAAAAATCTCCTTTTGTAATGTAAAGTGTCCATTTAAATTTATCATTTATTTGATGTTTATGTTATATTGTCATTGATTTTTTCTTGTTATTTATATCTGTAACTCTCTTATAACCTTTGAGTTACAAGAGGAAAAGACAAAAAAAAAAAAATGTTAATGCTATGGTAAATTTCGATGATAATTTTTTACTTGTTAAAATCATATTGACAGAATTCAAATTTTTTTATTCCGAACTTAACAAAAGGCAATGCCACATGTATTTGAATACTTTCTTTTGAATATTATCAACAACGAAGAAGTTAATTAGTATAGAGAGAAATAACCTTTACTGTAAAAAACGAAAATAACTTTTACGGATAATATACATCAATTGTTTAAAATCTGCTATATATCTTAATAACAAATACTTTCTAAAATTCCCCCATCATAAAACAACATGAAACTCCAATATGTGACGACCTCAATCCCCTGCAGCTCCAAGGAAAAGGCGCATCGCATTTCCAAATTACTTCCGATCCACAATTCTTAACACCACCTTGTGTGCAGGGCAGTTAATTATTCCGCCAACCCTGGACACACTGCAGTTTGCCCTCGCGCCCATGTATCCATCTCTCTCTGCAGCGCCCCTGCTGGCCACGCATTAGTGCTCACAAACACGGGCGCTCCCCCACACCAAATTATTAATCCCGCGACAGCCAGCAGTTAGTTGCGAATATTTAAATGAGGGCTTCATTTGCATGTGTCATTGAAGCTCGGTTTTCGCACAAATGGCCACGCCAGTGGCTGCCTGACGGTCCTCCTGACATGAACCGGACTGAGAATAATATCCGGCCAACTTGCGTCTGAATAATGCGATCCCTGATAGAAAGTGCGAGGGCTGCTTTTCCCCTAGACTGCAGGGCATTATAGCGTGTTGATTCGCGGCGCAGTCCGTTCTTGTTATCCTAATGCGATATGTATATCCACAGTTCAACCCATTCATGTGCGAGTGGTTGGCCGTTTATGACTGTTTTCAGTAAGGTACTTACCATTATAACTATACTGTTTAGTACTATTTTAAGTACGAAATTTACCCAAAATAAACGAATTATTAGATACGTCTCTATGCTATTCTAAATTTAATAGCTTCAAAATTTGCACAATGCTTATAAAGTGACATGTATATGTTTACAAATAAATCGTATACACTGAAGGTAAAAATTATTAAAACACAATACTCTTATGGAGAAGGTTTGGTGTTTTTGCTCTACAATCAATTTGTGCATACTTTAGGTTAATTAGACCGGGACCTAAGTACAGTTTACCGTGGATTCCGAACCACTGACAAACATCCGTGACACCGCCAGGATTCGAACATAAGCACCAAATGCCAGAGCGCTAGCCAAATGGCCATCAGGCCGCGTTATGCAGAAGGAGACAATTTCTTACTCATGTTGTAAGAAATCAATATCATGTAGAAGCAATTCAGGCCTAAACATCCAAAAAAAAATTTTAATGAAAAAATTAACACTCCAAAAAAATCAAATGACTTCAACAGCTTTTTTTCAATTTGTTTTACAGCCTTTCGTAAATTTGTTAATTCTTATTTTGATGATTCTTAAATATCCCCATTCATTTATTTTATATATCTATTGTAATATAATGTGTCCATTTAAATTTACTATTTCTATCATGTTTATATTATGTTGGCATTGACTTTTTTTTTTATTACTTACTTTTGCAAGTCTCGTATGATACTTGGTGCTACAAGAAGATTTTTTTGTGAACTGCAATACAAAGAAAAAGATTAATAATGGCGATGTTAAATTTCGATGATAATTAATTTTTTTTTCTTGATGAAATCCCATTTGCTGAAACTTTGTAGCAATAGTTAATTAATTAATGGTAATTATAACGGATATACAGTTAAATTCCTAGTGCTTTATTCCAAGCGTAACAAAACGCAATGTTATATGTACTTGTATATTTCTTCTGAATATTATAGACAACGAAGAAGCTAATTGGTATGTAAAAGAAATAACATTCACTGTAAAATACGGAAAAGTTGTTAGCTAACGTATGAGGCGATACATTTAAGCTACTAATAATTTTGTTTCTGTATATCTCGAGATTTACTTCAACAATGTTATATCGTGCGATATAATGAAGGCAGATCGAAATCTTCAGAAATTCATTTCCGAATTAACAAGACTAACCACAGAAAATGAATGAATGCCGCTGAAAGCTTCGCAGCAGATAGCGTGCGGAATGAAATCGCAAATTCCTTTTCTGAAGTTCAGTTCGGAAACTCACAAGTATGTAACATACTTTACTCAACAAAGGAGAAACGATCTATTTCTGTCTACTTTCATGAAAGCAAATGCTAATAGGAAGCAACGCACAGAGTATAAATTCAAGACTCATTTAAATATTCTTATATCTTCAAGGGTTGTGCTGTCAGGAGATCTTGTAACACATACAGTAGTTTACTACAGTGTTTATTTTCCCTTAGTTTAAAACAGCATAGGAAACCTTTAGTTTTTACAATCTACTACTTTCCAAAGAGTTATTATCTTCTGAGATGATTTCGGTTGTCAGCGGTTTGGGCACAGAGAGTGTATAAAAGACTTGAGTATTCAAAGATAAACTGTATATACAAACCACGCGCCGTGACATTTTGTAGTTTTGATCTTTTCTTGACAAAGGTCGTTGTGAAACACGCAAGATAAAAAAAAAAAAAAGTTTTTCCTTTAAATATTCAAACTAAAATTAATTAGCATTCAACTCTGATATTTCGAAAAAGGTCCTATGCATAATTTAGCAGTTTACTGGCGCTAAAACGGTGAAAGTTAAATTCATTCATAATTAAAATGCTATGCATATCGTATTATGCAGATAACTTGAAAGATCTATTCCAGGTTTCGTTACATACATTTTGTTTATTTTGAATTTTTTTTTTTTTGTATTTGTAAATATTTTGAGTCTGTTATTTTGTATTTCTACACTTACTGAATACGTAATTTCGTTATTGTACACTGTCTGAATATGGAATTTCGCATTTATTCAATTCTTGAATATGGAATTTTGTATTTGTATAATCCTTAAATGGAACAGCCCCACCCACACGCTTGTATATATATATATATGTCTGTGTGTGTATATAGATATATATCCTTATTTTATGTTTTCTTTATATAAACTACCTATAAGTTGTATTACTATGCATGCCATTGCACGGAACTAGTACAATGTTATAAAAAAAATGCCAAATGTTGCAAAAAAGTGCATGCATTAAATGTTTTCCAAACTTTTATTTTCCTCAAAATATTCCCATTGTCTAGCAAAATATTATATTAAATATAATGGAAAGAAATTGAGATGTTGTAATTTTTTTCTTCTGAATCAATTTTTAGCATAATTCAGTTAATTTTGGATCTGCTTTGAATTAATTTAAGACATGACATTGAATTTATATTCCCATTGTCTATTCATTGTCATTGTTGAAATATTTACATTGTCTAGCAAAATATTATATAAAAATAATGAAATATTTATACTTTTTTAGGATGTCGAATTTTCTTGTAATAGTATAAGTGATAGCAACCTAAGTCACGCATTTGATCCTATGTCTCAAACACGCACTATACATATTTAGTCATATTCAGATTTTAGAAGATATGTGACAAACAATTTTACAAATGTTTATATCAATAAGAACTTAAACATTTCTGTTATATATTTTTTATCATGATCTTGTTTAGTTACAATTATATATATATATATATAGTTGTGCAGGCTTACGAATTCGTAGAAGAACTACCCGCCACCTCCATGCTTGATAATGGACTTGTTGTTTTCGAAAAGAACAGATCTCCACAATGTACAGTCGACCATCATTGCTATCGAAACAATAATTAATATGATTCCGTCACTGACATTTGACTTGATTCCAGAAGTAATGAAGATTTAAAACAAAGAAATGTAGTTAATGTGATCCTTTTTGTTAGATATTTCTTTTGAAAAAAAAAAAAAGATTTTCTATCGGGTATCAAATAATAACATTTTGCTTTTCAGAGTACCCTTCGGATTGTTTCTAGAGAAAAAAATACTTTCCCATTCTTCTAGAAGTAGATATAGCAATCTTTGTAGCTTTAACCTTTTGTTGTTTTGTAACTTATCGATTTTTCTTCCCACGGTCGAATCACTTCAACAATGTACATCATGCGATAAAATGAAGGCAGATCGAAATCTTCAGCAATTCATTTCCGAATTAACAAGACTAACCACAGAAATTGAATGAATGCCGCCGGAAGCTTCGCAGCAGATAGCGTGCGGAATGAAATCGCAAATTCCTTTTCTGAAGTTCAGTTCGGAAACTCACAATTATGTAAGATACTTTACTCAACAAAGGAGAAACGATCTATTTCTGGCTACTTTCATGAAAGCAAATGCTAATAGGAAGCAATGCACAGAGTATAAATTCAGGACTCATTTAAATATTCTTGTATCTTCAAGGGTTGTGCTGTCAAGAGATCTTGTAACACATACAGTAGTTTAGTACAGCGTTTATTTTCTCTTAGTTTCCAGCAGCATAGGAAACCGTTAGTTTTGACAATCTGCTACTTTCAAAAGAGTTATCATCTCTGAGATTTTTCGGTTGTCAGCGGTTTTGGCACAGAGAGTATATAAAAGTCCGAGTACTCAAAGATAAACTGTATACAAACCATGCGCAGTGACATTTTATAAGTTTTGATCTTTTCTTGATAAAGGTCGTTGTGAAGCATTTTAGATAAAAAAATAAGAAGAAAAAAAAGTTTTTCTTTTAAATATTCAAACTAAAAGTTAACTAGCATTCAACTCTGATATTTCGAGCAAAATGGTCATATGCATAATACAGCAGTTTGCTGGCGCCTAAATCGGAGAAAGTTAAAATTCATTCATAATTAAAATGCATATCGTATTATGCAGATAACTTGAAAGATCTATTCCTTATTTCGTTTTCCATACATTTTGTATACTTTGAATTTTCTATATTTTGTGTTTGTAAAGAATTGGAGTCTGTAATTTTGTATTTCTACACTTAGTGAATACGTAATTTGGTTATTGTACACTGACTGAATATGAAATTTCGCATTTGTTCAATTCTTGAATATGGAATTTTGTATTTGTATAATCCTTAAATGGAACAGCACACACACACACGCATATATATATATATATATATATATATATATGTGTGTGTGTGTCTGTGTGTATATATAGATATATGTCCTTATTTTATGTTTTCCTTATTGAAACTAACTACCAGTTGTATTACTATGCGTGCCATTGTACCTAACTAGTATAATGCGATACAAAAATTGAAAGAGTTTGCAAAAAAGTGCATGCATGAAATGTTTTCCAAATTTATATTTTCCTTAAAATATTCCCATTGTCTAGAAATATATTATATAAACAATAATGAAAAGAAGTTGAGATGCTGCAATGTGTTTTCTTCTGAATAAAATTTTAGTTTAAGTCAATTAATTTTGGATCTGCGTTGAAATAATTGAAGACATGACATTGAATCTATAAGTAGTTTTATTTTCCAGGAGGATGACATTGAATCGGCAAATATTTCTATTTTTTTAGGAAGCCCATTTTTCTTGTAATAGTATCAGCCATTACAGGCAACATCACACATTTGATCCTATATTTCCAACACTCACTACACTTATTTTGTCATATTCAGATTTTAGAAGATATGCGACATAGAATTTGACAAATATTTAAAGCAATCGAAAATTAATCATTTCTTATATATTTTTTCTATTTATCTTGCTCCATTTTGGGCGTCTAATCTCGATGGGTACCTAAAACACTGAATGCGCCAGCTGACACTGCAGTGATTCTTCTTGACGTTTTCGCCAAAAATGAAACCCATATCCTTCCACAGCCATCGTATTCACACCGCGCTACTTCTGGCTATTCCTTAAACTCAAAAGACCACTGTGGGGTCACCGTTTTGAGTAGATTGAAGAGTTCAACGTGAAACGCCTCGCATGTGTCAACGTGAAGGCCATCCCTGCCGATGACTTTTTAGCATGCATTGAGGATTGGGAAAAAAGTTGGTATAAGTGCATTCTGTCCGGAAGTGATTACTTTGAAAGCGATAAAATAAATTTGTAAGAATAAATAAAAAGTTTTTGAAAAAAAAAATAATTGGTCTTGCCCTTTTTGGGAACAGTAGTATATATATATATATATATCTCCCTATACATGCATTTGTGATTGATTGATCGATGAAATTAATTTTCTATCTCTTTTTGATTCGAAGAAGAAACTCACCACCTCCATGCTTGACAATGGACTTGGTGTTTTTGAAAAGAACAGATCTCCACAATGTACAGTTGACGATCATTACCCTCAAACATTATTTAATTTCATTCCATCACTGATATTTAACTTGACTCCAAAAGTAATGAAGATGTGAAACGAAGAAATGTCATTAATGTCATACTTTTTGTTAGATATTTCTTTTGAGATAAAAAAAAAAAAAGATTTTCTATTGGATATCTAACAATAACATTTTGCTTTTCAGAGTACCCTTCGGATTGTTTCTAGAGAGAAACACTTTCCCTCTCTTCAAGAAGGGGATATAGCAATTTTTGTAGCTTGAAACTTTTGTTGCTTTGTATGCTCGAATCAATGAGATCTTTTTTTTTTTTTTTTTTTTTTTCTCTTTCCTGAAATTTTTGCAATTTGCTCCAGACATTCTGTGCTTTTGGATAATATTTATGAACGAATTCATGACTGTGCGTAATTTTCTTCTATAATTTCACGTAATGGTTTACTTCTTATAAATAACAGCATGGTCAGTTCCGAACTGAAATACTTGTCTACTTTTGAAGTTCATTTAAGTACCTGAAATATCGTTGATGCTTATATTTTTTATTGGACAAAACAAAAAAAAATTGGAAAATTTATGATTCTTTGAATTTTTTTTTCATTGCATTAGAGGATATATCCTTTGTACCATTTGCATTTTTATATTATAACTACCATTTAAACTTAGAGATCAATAAACTCTATTCAATAAATATAATTAGATATTCCTTTAAATAAAATCTTTTTTGCGAAATATTATTATAATTGTTGTTTCTGTTTTATTCATCTTTTTTTCTTGTTAGAGTCGAATAAATTTTCAACCTAAATTTGTACAAATAATGTGAACACGCTTTATTAATAAAATCATATTTATCTTTTATATAGTGATTTAACACTTAAGATAATTGTTTTAACTTAAAAACATATAATGCAAAGATTTTGATAACAAATGTTTGTGGTAGATAAATTCAGACATCATTTGGCGAATAATATTTTTTGAAATATGTTAATTGAAAATTAGAAGGCTTCGTCAGAAAATTGACTTAAAATAAATAAATAACTGCATAAGGAACAAAAATGAAAATAATAATTAAATTATTATTATTTATATATTCATAAAACTATTCCCATACGAAAAAAAAAATTTACTGCTTAAAAATATTCTCAAATTAAATATTATCTATACATTATCAATTCTCAAAAACACTTTCTGCAATTATAATTAATTATTTAATATCTGCTTTATACCTTAACAACAAATACTTTAGCGAAATTCCCCCATCATATAACAGCATGAAACTCTAATATGTGACCACCTCAATTTCCAGCAGGTTCCAAGGAAAAGGAGCATCGCATTTCCAAATGACTTCCGATCCGCAATACTTAACACCTCCTTGTGTGCAGGGCAATTCATTATCCCGCCAACCCCGGCCACCTCAGAAAACACCGCAGTTTGCCCGCGCGCCCATGCATCCGTCTCTCTCGGCAGCGCCCATGCATCCGTCTCTCTCGGCAGCGCCCCTGCAGGCCACGCATTAGGGCTCGCAAACAAGGGCGCTCCCCCACACCAAATTATTAATCCCGCGACCGGCAGCAGTTAGTTGCGAATATTTAAATGAGGCTCTTCATTTGCATTTGTCATTGAGGCTCGGTTTTCGCACAAACGGATAGCTGACCACGCCGGTGGCTGCCTGACATGAACCGGACTGAGAATAATATCCGGCCAACTTGTGTCTGAATAATGCGATCCCTGATAGAAAGTGCGAGGGCTGCTTTCCCACCAGACAGGACATTATAGCTTGTTGATTCGCAATGCAATCCCTTCTTGTTATCCTAATGTGATATGCATATCCACAGTTCAACCCATTCATGTCCGAATGGTTGGCCGCTTATGACTGTTTTGAGTAAGGTATTTACCATCATAAGTTTACTGTTTAGTACTATTTTAAGTACGAAATTTACACTAAATGAACAAATGATTTGATAGGTCTCCGTACCAAAGGCCAGAGCGCTAGTCACACGGCTATAAGACCCCAAATTGCAACATAAAGAACAAAAATCAAAAAGTAATTAAATCATCATTATTTATATATTTATAAAACTATTCTCATAATAAATAATAAATATATACTAGGTAAAAATATTCATATACATATCTAAATAAAAATATGTAAATTAATATACATATCTAAATAAATATAATAAAATATACATATCTAAATAAAAAATACTTTAACGAAATTTCCACATCATAAAACAACATGAAACTCCAATATGTGCCTCAATGCCCAGAAGATCCAAGGAAATGCGTAATACGTAAAATGTAATATATACTGCGTAATAATGTTTTGAAAGAAGTAATATCAAAAAATATTTTTCAGTCAATTCCTTCTTATCGTTCACTTTATTACAGAAAGTCCTTTGTAAATAATTTCAATTCATTTTTTTAAGTTTATCTGGCGCCATCTATGGGTAGATATATGCAACTTAAATGTAAAAAAAAACACTAAAATTAATTAATTTAATTTAATAAAAAATTAATATTTGAGAAAAACTGTATTCACATCCAGCGTCATCCTCTACAAGTTCAAAAAAAATGTATTTGAACTTGAGGGGATGAATAAATAGTATTTTATGAACGATTGGAAATTTGAACAAGATAGATATAGGGAGAGTGTGAGCTAATAGAAGGAAAAAGCTTTCTTCAATCAGAATTAATTATTTAATATCTGCTATATACCTTAACAACAAATAACTTTCGCGAAAATCCCACAACATAAAACAACATGAAACCCCAATATGTGACGACCTCCATTTCCCAGCAGCGACAAGGAAAGGAGCATCGCGTTTCCAAATGACATCCGAACCGCAATTCTTAACACCAACTTGTGTGCAGGGCAATTCATTATGCCGCCTACCCTGGACACCTCAGGAAACACCGAAGTTTGCCCGCGCGCCATGCATCCGTCTCTCTCCGCAGCGCCCTGCAGGCCACGCATTAGGGCTCACAAACAAGGGCGCTCCCCCACACCAAATTATTAATCCGGCAGTTAGTTGCCCTGCATTTGCGAATAGTTAAATGAGGCTCTTCATTTACATTTGTCATTGAAGCTCGGTTTTCGCACAAATGCATAGCTGACCCCGCCGGTGGCTGCCTGACGGCGCTCCTGACATGAACCGGACTGAGAATAATATCCGGCCAACTTGTGTCTGAATAATGCCATCCCTGATAGAAAGTGCGAGGTCTGCTTTCCCCCTTACAGCAGGGCATTATAGTGTGTTGATTCGGAGAGCAGTCCCTTCTTGTTATCCTTATGTGATATGTATATCCACAGTTCAACCCATTCATGTCCGAGTGGTTGGTCGTTTATGACTGTTTTCAGCAAGGTACTTACCATTATAAGTTTATTATAACTGTTTTATTTTAAGTATGAAGTTTACACTAAATAAACGAATAATTATTTACGTCTCTATGCTATTCCATATTTAATAGCTTCAGAATTTACACAATACTCATACAGTTACATGAAAATGTTGAGAAATAAATCTTCTACACAGACAGTAAAAATTAGTAAAACACAACCCTCTTATGGAGAATGCCTTATGGGTTTTTTTTATCTACAATCATTACTTGATGAAATCATATTTGCAGAATTCTGTAGCAATCATTAATTAATTAATAGCAATTATAACGGATATAAAGTTAAATTCCCAGTATTTTATTTCAAACGTAACAAAATGCAATAATAAATGTACTTGAATACTTTCTTCTGAATGTTTATCAACACCAAAGAAGCTAATTGGCATAGAAAAGAGATAATATTAACTCTAAAACACGGAAAAGTTGTTAGCTAACGGATGAGGCGATACATTTATGCCACTAATAATTTTGTTTCTGAATATTTCGAGAATCACTTCAACAATGTACATCATGCGATATTATGAAGGCAAGATCGAAATCTTCAGAAATTCATTTCCGAATTAACAAGACTAAACACAGAAAATGAATGAATGCCGCCGAAAGCTTCGCAGCAGATAGCGTGCGGAATTAAATCGCAAATTACTTTTCTGAAGTTCAGTTCGGAAACTCACAAGTATGTAACATACTTTACTCAACAAAGGAGAAACGATCTATTTCTGTCTACTTTCATGACAGCAAATGCTAATAGGAAGGAACGCACAGAGTATAAATTCAAGACTCATTTAAATATTCTTGCATCTTCAAGGGTTGTGCTGTCAGGAGATCTTGTAACACATACAGTAGTTTAACTACAGTGTTTATTTCCCCTTAGTTTCTAGCAGCATAGGAAACCGTTAGTTTTGACATTCTACTACTTTCAAAAGAGTTATTATCTTCTGAGATGATTTCGGTTGTCAGCGGTTTGGGCACAGAGAGTGTATAAAAGTCTGAGTATGCAAAGGTAAACTGTATACAAACCACGCGCAGTTACATTTTATACAGTTTTGATCTTTTCTTGACAAAGGTCGTTGTGAAGCACGCGAGAGAAAAAAACGAAGTGTTTCCTTTAAATATTCAAACTAAAATTAACTGGCATTCAACTCTGGAATTTGGAGCCAAAAGGTCATATGCATAATTCAGCAGTTTACTGGCGCTAAAACGTTGAACGTTAAAATTCATTCATAACTAAAATGCAATGCATATTGTATTATGCAGATAACTTGAAAGATCTTTTCCTGATTTCGTTTTCCAGACATTTTTTTAGTTTGAGTTTTCTATGTTTTGTGTTTGTAAAGATTTTGAGTCTGTCATTTTGTATTTCTACATTTACTGAATACGTAATTTCGTTATTGTACACTGACTGAATATGGAATTTCGCATTTATTCAATTCTTGAATATGGAATTTTGTATTTGTATAATCCTTAAGTGGAACACACGCATATATATATATATATATATATATATATATATATGTGTGTGTATGTAGATATATATCCTTATTTTATGTTTTCCTTATTGAAACTGTCTATCAGTTGTATTACTATGCGGGCCATTGCACCTAACTAGTATAATGTTATAAAAAAATAGTCAAAAGTTGCAAAAAAGTGCATGCATGAAATGTTTTCCAAATTTACATTTTCCTCAAAATATTCCCATTGTCTACAAAAATATTACATTAAAAATAATGAAAAGTAGTAGAAAGGCTGTAATCTATTTTCTTCTGAATCAATGTTTAGCATAATTCAGTTAAATTTTCGATCTGCTTTGAAATAATTAAAGACATGACATTGAATTGACAAATATGACAAATATTTTTAATATTTTTAGGAGGCCCAATTTTCTCGTAATAGTATCAGTGATTGCAACCTACGTCATACGATTAAATATGTGTAGTTTGTGTTTTACCTATGTCTCAAACACACACTACACATTCTCAAACCCATACTACACATATTTAATCATATTCATATTTTAGGAGATATGTGACAACGCGTGATTTGGTGTTTTTGTAAAGAACATATCTTCACAATGTAACGTCAACGATCATTACCATCAAACAATATTTAATTTGATTTCTTTACTGATATTTAACTTGATTCCAGAAGTTATGACGATATAAAACGTAGAAATATAGTTAATGTGATACTTTAATGTTAGAAAAACACTTTCCCATTCTTCTAGAAGTAGATATAGCAATTTCTGTAGCTTTAACCTTTTGTTGTTTTGTAACTTATCGATTGTTTCTTTCCATGGTAGGAATCGCCGATATCTTTTTTATTTTCTCTTCCAGAAGTTTTTGCAATTTGCGCAAACATTCTAGGCTTTTGGATAATATTTAAGAACGAAGTTGTGACTGCTTTGAACTTTCACATACTGGCTTGCTCGATATAAATAATAGCCCGGATAGTTCCTAAATGAAGTATTTTACTTTTGAAGCTCATTTAAGTAACTGTAATATCATTGACGTTTATATTATTCATTGGACAGAACAAGAAAATTTCGAAAATGTATGATTCTTTCGATATTTTTTTCATTGTATTAGAGTATTTATCGTTTTTACGAGCTGCAATTTTATATTTTTATAACTACCATTTAAACAAAGCGATCAATTGAATAAATATAATTAGATATATTGTTAAAATATATGAACTTTTCAACCTAAATTTGTACAAATAATAAAATCACATTTCATTAATAATCATAGTTGCCATTTATATATTGATTTAACACTTATGATTAAATGTATAACTTAAAAACATATAATGCAAAGATTTTGAAGGTATATTTTTGTAACAGATGAATTCAGAAATCTTTCAGCAAATAATATTTTCGGATTTATGTTAAATATATATAATTCGGATTTATGTTCAGAAAATTTAGTTAAAAAAATAAATAACAGCATCATCATCATCATTGGCCCAATAGCCCAATTGTGGGCAAAGTTCGTCTGTCTATTGGTAGATTATGAGGTGGGAGATGTTATTCATTTTACGCGGTAGGTTATCAGTCTATACCCAAAGTTGTAGCAGCCATATTATAGACCGCAATCTACGGTTTAAAAAGGACTCCGATCCCCCACAAACATCCATTTCACCTCCGGTATTCTAACCCGAAACCTATAGCACCGAGCGCTAACCACACTGCCATTCAGTCCCCCCAAAAAAAAAAAAAAAAATATATATATATATATATATATATATACTGGGTAAAAATATTGTCAAATTAAATATTATGTATATATATATATATATTGAATTCTCAAAAAGCTTTCTACAATTAGATTTAATTATTTAAAATCTGCTTTATACCTTAATAACAATTAACTTTCGCGAAACTCCCCCATCTTAAAACAACATGAAACTCCAAAATGTGACGACCTCAATCCGCAGCAGGTTCCACGTAAAAGCGCATCGCATTCCCAAATGACTTCCGATCCACAATACTTAACATCATCTTGTATGCAGGGCAGTTAATTATCCCGCCAACCCGGACACCTCAGAAAACACCGCAGTTTCCGCGCGCCCCTGCATCCATCTCTCCCTGCAGCGCCTCTGCAGGCCATGCATTAGGCCTCACAAACAAGGGCGCTCCCCCACACCAAATTATTAATCCGGCAGTTAGTTGCTCTGCATTTGCGAATATTTAAAGGAGGGCCTTTATTTGCATTTGTCATTGAAGCTTGGTTTTCGCACAAATGGACGGCTGACCACGCCGGTGGCTGCCTGACGGCGTTCCTGACATGAACCAGACTGAGAATAATATCCGGCCAACTTGTGTCTGAATAATGCGATCCCTGATAGAAAGTGCGAGGGCTGCTTTCCCCCTAGACGGGGCATTGTAGCGTGTTGATTCGCAGTGCAGTCCCTTCTTGTTATCCAAATGTGATATGTATATTCACAGTTCAACCCATTCATGTCCGAGTGTCTCGTCGCTTATGACTATTTTCGTGAGGCATTTACCATTATAAGTTTATTATAACTGTGCTATTTTTAGTACGAAATTTACACTAAATTAACGAATTATTAGATGTGTCTCTATGTTATTCAAAAATTAATAGCTTCAAAATTTGCACAATGCTTATAAAGTGAAATGCAAATGTTTAGAAATAAATTGTATAAACTGAAAGTAAAAATTATTAAAACACAATCCTCTTATGGAGGAGGTTTAGTTTGGTTTCTTTTGTCGCTCTACAATCGTTTTGTGCATACTTTAGGTTAATTAGTCTGGTACCTACAGTTTAATGTGAATTTCGAATCGCTAACAAATATCTGTGGCACAGCCAGGATTCGAACCTGAAGTCTTTGATACCAACGCTATTGCTACACTCATGTCCATAAATTAAGGATAATTCAAAATTACACAGAAATTGAACTCTAAAATAAAAATTTCACCTGTAGAATTATCACACACATCTTGAAGAAGAATATGCAAATTACAGAAAACCACCAGATGGCGCGGATAGTACGTCACATTGATAAGAGTGTAAGAGAGTGGTATATAAGGAATGGTGGCAAAGAAGTAAAATTGTTCACAAGCGCTTTAAAAGCCTTTCAGCGCAATAACCGCATAGTTATGGCACAAAGGAAGCATTTGGATGATTTTTTACGTGGTAGAATTTTCGGACGACTGGAATGTGGACATACCCAGCTGGAAGTATCCGAGGAACTTGGAATCGCCCAGAGTCAATCATCTCCAGGTTTTGGCAACGATTCCAAGATGATGGTAATGTGAGTAGATGTTACAGTACAGGTCTCCCCCGAGTTACAATACCGAATGAGGACCGGTATTTAGCAGTTACTGCCAAAAGAAACAGACGGATCACAGCGTCAGACCTGTCTCGTCAGCTCTCTTCAGCTACCGGTAAGACAGTTTCAAGGCAGACCGTGTACAGACGCTTAGAGCACATGGGTCTATATGCTCGTAGGCCTGTCAGATGTGTTCCACTTACCGCAACTCACTGTGGCCTGCGATTAACCTGCAGCAGAGAGCATGCATTGTGGACACCGCAACAGTGGTCTTGTGTGATGTTTTCCGACGAGTCCCGGTTAAGTTTGCAGTCTGATTCTCGCCGGACTTTCATATGGTGAGCGCCAGGTATCCGTTACCACCAAGAGAACACCATTGAACGACACCGTTGCGGTGGTGCTGCATGGCTCGTTTGGGGAGGAATTATTCTCGGTTCTAGAACTGACCTGCATGTTCAGAGTGTAACGATGAAAGGCCACATCTATCGGGATGTCATTCTTGAACAACATGTACGTTTGTTTCGGGGCGCCATGGGTGCTGAATTTCGGTTTATGGATGACAACGCCCGTCCTCACCGTGCAAACATTGTAGACGAATGCCTTCAATTGGAGGATATCACCCGTATGGATTCGACAGCATACTCACCGGACTTGAGTCCAATAGAGCATGTGTGGGATATGCTTGGCCGATGAATTGCAGCCCGTCAACCCCCTCCCACCTGTCAACTGGAACTTCGGAGGACATTTCTTGATGAGTGGTGTAATATTCCCCAAGATCAGATTGATAATTTGATACTCAGCATGCCCAGGCGTTGTAATGCCTGTATTGCATCGTCCGGGAGACATACTCCATATTAACCATCATACTAATCATGTTATGCTGTTTTTTGTAAATAGGTTCTTTTTTGAAATTTGCTTCAGGGAGTAAAAATCGCAATTTTTATTAATTATGTCAAACATATAGCATCTTTTTTTGCTCTTTACCTTTTGTTTAATAAATAGACTTTACAAATAAGTCAAATTTGTTTTGCTTCTGTCTCTTTCTTTACCTGAACTTCATTATCCTTAATTTATGGACATGAGTGTATTTATAATCCACCAATTATCCATAATTGACTATTTATAATTTAAGACATAAATTAAAAAACTAAAAAGCGACTAATCTTCAGAAGCTTTTTAAACACGATGATGAAGGATACATTCTCATCTATTAATGCAGGCACTTTTCACGAATTTTTTTGCTGGGATATTTTTTTTATATCATAACATCAAAATAAAACTTTATATGTAATATAACTATTGTTCAATACTTTCTTATTTTTATAGCCCTGTTATGTAAACCCTACCAAGATGCTTGCCAAGAGCCTGGTGAAAGATGAGAGAGTGTGTTGGCCATTTGTCGTTCATATTTTGGCGATTTATTTCTGTTCCTTAATAATAAAAATTTACTCATATTATGTATATTTTTAAACGGTTCATTAGTTATTTGAATTTAACTGGAAGAACACATGTATGACAGAATGAGATACATTCGAGATTCCAGGTGTTTCGTAGAAGTGATGCAAAAACTGAGAACGCCATTGTTTTTCTAGCGATCTAACAGACAAAAGTCACATTTATTTCAAGCATCATTTGATGCTTATTTTTTAAAAAAATCACGATAAAAATATTGAAAGATACATGCATATAAATTTATAAGAACTTTTTAATTGAATCCAGTTATACTGTACTACATGAGCTTAATGAGTTTACGCGCCGCGACCACTGTAATCCAAACAACATTTGGATAGACTAAATAAGATTAAAAGTAGTAGCTTTCGTTGAAATAAACATGTATTGTCAATACCGAAGTAGGTTAATTTGATTAATTAAAAATGTTTTGACTACTGTCTAATGTTTCTTGTATGTTTCCGTCTAGGGAATAGAGTACAAGTTTCCACTAACTATGCTTTTATCAGAAATATTTACTAATTAAAACAAAATGAACCTATTGATTGTTTTCAATTAAAAAACGATTTGATTCTTACCGAAAAATATACAGTTAAGTTAAGTTTCCCAATTCATATTTGTTTTTATTAAAAATAAAATTTGATGATTTAAATTTAATAACATTAACAATTAAAAAGAAAACAACCTAACTGCGCTTCGATTATATCACAACAATTTGAATATAGAAACATTTTAATAAAACAGATACGTATACATTTCGAAAAACATGTTCGTACAGAAAACATCTTTCACAAAATAGTTACCATTTTCTTCATTTTGCTCCTTTCACTAAAGATTATTTTACATTTTTCTGTGTAAAAGCACGCCGTTTACCTTTCAAGAGCCGTTTACCTTTGAACACATGATAACTATATAATCTAAGAAATGACAGAAAAATTTATTTTGTAAAATAATTTGACTTTCAAGCTTTACTAAATTTTACAATTATTTTGGAGAGCTTGTGACCCATTGAATGATTCTTATAAGCCATATCACAATGTATTTGTATTTCTGGATTGAAAAATAAATTTTATATTCATGTTTCATGCATCTTTTTCACTTGAAGCATTTCCTAATGCCAAAATACCACTAAAAGTAGTGTAGGTTGACATAAATTTGTGTTAAATGTTGTTTTTTCCAGCGTATGGACAAATTCTTTTCATATTAAATCTGTTTTACAATAACTGAGTTGAGGTATTGGTTGTATATATATATATATATATATATTCTCATATTGAAAATTGTTTTAAAATTATAAGCTATTTAAATTTTTGTAAAATTGTAAAACTTTTAAATAGTGAAAAAAAATATAATGTATGTTTGCATCATCTCTACAGATTTTTATTGATATACTCTCTTTTTTTTTTATCCAAAAAATTATAATTTATGGTAAAAAATGTTTTTGTTAATAATTCAGCCATTTTAATAATTATCTTTTTTGATATAAACATTCAGATTTATTTTTTTAAATTTATGATCTTTTTCTAAAAATAGTTGATTGTCAAAATTAAGTATCATTTTCTAGTTTCTTCAAAAACTAGCAGAAATAAACACATAAATTACCTTGTATAACAAATCTTCTGATATTTTTATTTGAATATATAAAAATATTTAAATTAGCCTTGATATTTTTCTCTACATGTAGGCCCTCAAAAGCATCTGCTTTCATGCAAGCAGACAGACATCTGTCTGTTTTTGGTCTCCAGACAATATGTTTGTCTGCTTTTTTCAGATAAAATATGATGTATTTTAGAGTTCCTAAATAGAATTTTATAATAGGATTTCTATACGTATCGATTGTTTTTTTTTATTGTAGAATTTATTTCTACACAGGCGTATTTTAATTGACTGTAAATAAATTGGTTTTTATAATACAAAACTATAAGCTATGTATTTAGCTCAGTAAATGTATTCTTTAGCAAAAAGGATTAAATTAAAAAATTAAAAAAAAAAAATTAATTTTTTTTTAAATCATTATATATTGAAGTCAAGTTAACCAACTCCACCTTTATGTTTTGCTATATTGAAAAATCATATATTTGTAGATCAATGTATGAAACAACTATATGTAATTAATTATTATTATTATTTTTTTTTTTTTGTTGGTATTATAATCATATCTTTCCCTCACAAGATTGGTACTAAAATCATATGTTCAACCATATTATATCTTTATAGAATTTACTTCATGGTTGAATTATTTTAATGGAAATTGTTGAAATTGATTGTTTTGTAATGTCACACTACTATTAGCTGCTTATTGTAAAAAGAAAAAAAAACACATTCGACTGACTTAACTAAATTATGATAGAACTTTAAATAAATTGAAAATCCCAGTTTAACGCCATAGAAAGCTAAATTTAAATTCTTTTAAATCTCTACATAGCATCGACACCAATATAACAACCAAAACAAGTTCCAATTTGAAGTACAACAATACATTATATTTTCAGAATTTATCATCAGCATTCAAAGTTAAATTTCGAACGATAAATATTTTTTATTTCAAAATATTATGCCTTATAATGTAACTAAATTATTTATAATATTAAAAGTTGCATTCTTCCGAATACTACCTTTTAGGAAACTTCTTTTTAATTTACAGAATTTCATATTAGAATATGAATATAAACTAACGCAAGCTCAGAAGTGTCTAAAGTAAAACTTTTTTTGCATTTTATCATTGCTGAACAAGACCTCACAGATTCATAAATTGGTGATTCATAATTAAAAAATTTTAGTTTTATAGTCATAGAAAGCATTTCAAAAAGCAGAACATTTCAATTCAGTGATGTTATTATTGCTATTCTCAAATATTGAAAATTTAATTATGCTTATTCGTCATTGTAACGATTTATATGTAGCACACTCATTATCACCATTGTTAATGAAACATGGATCCTTCTTTTGGTTTTTAACATTAGACCAGTAATTCAGCGTTCAATTCATCCGGCAAATGCTTGTCCATTTGATTTATCATAATTTGTCACACATACAAATAGTTTGCTTAAAAGTAATGGTATGCTATATCCGCAATATGCTACCTAAATTTGAAACAAATTCCCTCAGAAGGACCATCTTCAGTTTCGTATTCTTTTCTCATATCCTGAAAACCGAAAGGAAAGACTTACGGGAGCAAACACGGGAACCTTCGTTTGGTTTTTAACCTCATACGAGAAACTCAACGTGCAATTAATACAACAAATGCTTGCCCATTTGATTTATCATAATTTGTCAGGCATACAAATAGTTTGCTTACAATAATAAGGTTGCTACTTACTGTCCTCAAATATGATGTCCCCTTCCACATCCGACTTGAGTCTGAGGAATGCCGAAACCTCCACCTCGAACGCCTCGTTGGTGTAGTGGGGGAGGAACTTGGGGATCTCTCGCTTGCGGCGCCCCGAGCCATCCACGTCCCCATAGCACTCCACCTGGTGAAAAGGAAAGATTATTTACTTGCCATGAT
Organism: Caerostris darwini; assembly: GCA_021605075.1. Taxonomy (NCBI): domain Eukaryota; kingdom Metazoa; phylum Arthropoda; class Arachnida; order Araneae; family Araneidae; genus Caerostris; species Caerostris darwini. Next base: position 260,458 of record BPLQ01006803.1, on the reverse strand, counting down.
CTTATGCAATACATTGAATGGGATTTGCTAAATTTGCGATTTAATAACTTTTGTTCAAGGTAAAAGAATTGTAAGTAACAATACATGTTCCTTTTTATGCTGGCCGAAGATGGTAAAACATTTGGCAATATTAGTTTGGAATTCAAAACACTAAATCTTCATATTAAACAGTGCTGTGTTAGATTTGATTTATGCAGTAATAGAATTGTGTAGCACAAGGTAATTCCTTCAAACGTATAAAAACAAAAACAAGAATAAATAAAAATAAATTAAAAAAATTAGAAAAAAATTAAAATTAAAAAATTAAAATTAGAAAAATTAAAAATAAATAATTATTTAAACTAAAGTACTCGTTACATTAAGCAAAACAATTCGTCATAATTTTATTACATTAAAAAAAGTTTAAAAAATAATAATTTTCAAACGTTTCCATAAACTGACATAAGTATTTCGTTCAGTTGAAAAATATCACAATTATGGCCATTCCGCAATTATAGTAACAGAAGACATGGATAGATATTATCAACAAAAAATGATTATGCGTAAATAGCGTAAAAGTGGAAAAATAAAAATTGCTATTAATTTCTTTTATGTAACGAACAAGAATTGTTTTGCAACAATTGTGTAAAATTATAAATGACTACATTTTCTTACTAGGCATTAGTAATTTTTTATCATGTGTGAACATTTTATTATCTTGATATGAATTCTCCGGCATTAACAAAAACACACTGGAATTAAATAAGTACTATCACACGCATAAACCCACGTCCAAACTTGAACACATGAGAAGCGAGTATTACTTGAGTAGACTCGTTCAGAGAATTTCAATGTGACCTCGAAAAACCAACCTCTTCATCTCCTCTTACAAACAAATACGCAGTCGTGTTTTAGAATGTCGTAATTCATTTGATGCATGATCAAAAACCGATACTATCTGGAGTGAAGAAAGTTCACAAACAGTCTCGCATACATGAATAAACTGCAGTGTGTCCATAAAATCTCTTCCCAATTTCAATAATTTATTACAAAGGCAAATGAGAAGTCTAATAAGGGAAAATCCTTTAGTTTATATATTTTGGAGGTGGGTGGGTTTCGTAAATTTTAATTTAATTAAATATATTTCTATATGAGTTCGGTCAGTTGCATGAAGTCTATCAAGATTATACTCGAATTGTTGTCCAATTCGCTGTAGCATACTCTCATCAATGGTGACAATGTCCTCCGTGATCCTCTGTGAGCCTGCTGATCCAGTGACTAGCGCTCTGACGCTCGGTACCATAGTTTTGGATGGGATGAATGTTTGTAATGGTTCAGAATCCACTTTAAACCGTAGGCCCTAGTCTCATATGACAGTAGCGCGTCACCGAGAGCAATCAGATTTCTTCTCCCCCATCATTCCCAAAGCGTAAAGGGCCAGTGATGTGGTATGGTGTACTAGTAATAGTACACCCTAGTAATTATACTAGTAATATTAATTATAATCCTCTGCGTTGGATTAGTCATGCAACTTTTGTTCGATACATGATGTCCTTAATATAGTCCCATGAAAAAAAGTCGAGGGGAGTGTTTATGTGTACGAAGTATCCAGGATTATGTTATATATATATATATATTTTTTTGTTCCAATGCAGCTGGCAAACACTTAGACAGCTTGGTCTTGTATACCTTAAATCAAGTGCTGCACAGACGTTACTCACTTTGCATTACCCAGCGGGCGCGTGTAACTTGCAGATAAGCACGGACGCGGAGTCACAATGCCCCTGCAACGCTCTACGATCCTATTAGGACCGGCACCTACGGCTTAAAGTGTTTTCCGAACCACTACAAAGATCCATGGACTTCGCCAGGACTCGAACCCGAAACTTGTGGTACCGAGCGCCAGAGCGCTAGCCACTCGGCCATTCAGGCCCATATATATATATTACATTAATAATATTAAATTCATGTTGCCACCATTGATGTTATCCTATAGGGAATACAGCACGAAATTAAGTACCATTTGGATTAAAATTAAATGAGACAAAAAAACTTAAATTTATATTGTCTCTTTTTGTAATAATGTTCACTTATCTGTATTTTCATTTGCGTTCGTAACAAATTTTTTAAATGTAAAGAGACTTGATGCATCTCTGTACAATTTTGGTGGTCGACCAATAGATAGCAATGGTTTAATCTTGTGGCTATTGAATGTGGTCGGTGACTTCAAAAAAATGTACAGCGAAAAAAAGGCGGCATGGATCGATCTAATCTGGCACCTTATGAAACAATAAAGGAAAAAAAATATTTGAATGACGTCGATAGAACAAGAATCCGGGTCCAAGAAAAAACAGTGGAAAAGAATAAAGTTTGAAAAAAAAAATGTATTAAGAAACAAACAGTTTTGTATATATATATATAGAGAGAGATAGAGAGAGAGAGAGATAAATCTTTTGTAAAGCACCAATGTATTTCATATATTGATTGGTATGCTAGTTGTTCAATATCACTTTTATTTTTTATAATGTTAAAATATTTAAAAACTTTATAAAAGAATATTCGTAGTATTAAGTTAATTTTTAATTATAAGAATCCCCGTCTAATAACCGGATTAATTAAAAAAAATTCCAATACAAAAAAAAAATTTAATTGAAATTACGTCTATTTTCAAATCTATATTGAGGAATATTTTTATAAAAACTCAAATTATGAATAAAACAAAATTACTGATGTGTCTGAAATTAATACACAGCTAAACATAATCACTTTCAGAATCAGAGTGGGAAGTTATAACAGGTTTCAAAAAATATGTCATCCATTTAACTTAAAAAACCCAAACATTTCAACAATACTTTATTATATTCCTTTTTCGTCAAATATTTAAACTTATTACATTTTTAACGCATTCCCATCTAGACAAATACTTCGTGAAATTATCCGTTGTTCACACAGTTGAAACATTTCAGATTACCAATCGTTACATAAAATACTTTTTCACTACTACTGATAATGACTCTTGATTCTTTTTTCTCCAAAGCAAAATGCATCAACGAGATGAAATACTTAGTAAATATTGTGAAGTCCTCAGAGAGAATGGAATAAGGAACCTAAAAAAAAAAAAAAAATAAGAAAAAAAAAAAAAATAGAGCTGGAGTTAAGGTATCACTTGTTTAATGACTTTCTTTTCCAAAGAGTTTTTTGCGACTCCCTTTTTTATATAGTGGTTATTATGAAGGTGTCATTAACAACACCGGAGGAAGGCTCTTTGGGAAGATTAATTTAATTCTGGAAGAAGACTTGCGAGAAATATGAAGAGTGTACTGTGGGTTGCTGTCGATTTCTCCTGGTGCTGCTAATGTTTTGAAGGCGAGAGAAAAAAATTTCTTTTTTTATAAATATTAAAATAATGAAAAAATGCAAATATTGCGATGGAAATATTGAAAAAATATCATGTTTCAAAATAGCGTTTTTCTATGTAAATGCAAAATGTAATGTCACTGGTTTAAAAAAAATATTTGAAAATTGTTTTTAATAAACTGTTATATGAACGAAAGGATGTTATCCTTTGAATATTGTTGTTGCGAAGAGTTTTTAAAAATAGGATTATACTTCTATCCCTTTTTTTTCCGTGATATTTATTTCATATTGGATTTTAATATAAAACGCTGCAGACTTACTTTTCATAGAAATTTAAAAAATTGGGAGTAAATTGACGTATAAAATACTTAAAACTTTTATACAAACTAATTGAATTCATATAATATATTACATATTTATAATCAAGTAAAAATAATTAAAAATGTGTAATTTTGTAATACATGATAAAAATGGGTACTTGTTCTAATGGAGATATATGAAGAGTGTAGTATTGGTTGCTGTCGATTTCTCCTGGTGCTGCTAATGATTTTTTTAAATATTAAAAACACTAAAAGTGATTTTTAAAATATTGAAAAAATATCCGTTATTCACACAGTTGAAACATTTCAGATTACCAATCGTTACATAAAATATTTTTGCACTACTGATAAAGACTTTTTTTTCACCAAACATACATCAACGAGATGAAATACTTAGTAAATATTGAGAAGTCCTCAGAGAGAATGGAATAGGGAACCTAAAAAAAATAAGGAATAAGAAAAAAATAGAGCTGGAGTTAAGGTATCACTTGTTTAATGACTTTCTTTTCCAAAGCCCGACAGAGTTTTTTGCGGCACCCTTTTTTTTATAGTGGTTATTATGAAGGTGTCATTAACAACACCGGAGGAAGCTCTTTCGGAAGATTAATTTAATTCTGGAAGACTTGCGAGAAATATGAAGAGTGTAGTGTGGGTTGCTGTCGATTTCTCCTGGTGCTGCTAATGTTTTAAAGGAGAGAGAAAATATATTATGTTTTAAAATAAAGTTTTTCTATGTAGATGCAAAATGTCATGTCATTGGGATGCAAAAAATATTTGAAAACTGTTTTTAACAAATTGTTATATGATCGAAAGGATGATATCATTTCAATATTTTTGTTACAAATAGTTTTTAAAAATTCGATTATAACTACTGTGCCCAAAAAGTAAGACCAATTATTTTTTTTTTTTCAAAAACTCTTTATTTATTCTTCCAAATTTATTTCATCGCCTTCAAAGGCTGAAATATTTAAAATATTTATAAAAGAATAATCGTAGTATAATATTAATTTTTAATTATATGAATTTACTACTAAAATCCGGATTAATTTTTTTTATAAAAAAATACCAATGCGATAATATTGAAGAAAAGATTAAATCTATTTTTATGAATATTTGTATAAAAATCTAAATTAAGACACATAACACAAAATGACTCATATTTCTTAAATTAATAAACTGCTAAATAGAACATCTTTCAGAATTATATTGGGAATTTATACCATCGTCATCAGTGGCTCAGCAGCCCCATGGTGGGCCAAGGCCGTCTGCCTACTGGCAGATTTCGAGATGAGAGATGTTTTTCTTTTTACGGGGTAGGGTTGTCAAACTTACGCCCAATGCTCTACATCCGTAATAGTTCGGGGCCTACGTTTGAAAGAGGATTCCGATCCACTAAAAACATCCATGGCACCGCTGGATCTGTGGCACAAAGCGCCAGAAAGGCTAGTCACTTGGCCATCAGGACCCAAAGTTATACTAGGTTTCAGAGAAAAAATATATAACTCATTTAATAAAATAAAAAAAATCATTTGAACAATAGGTACTTTACTTTTTCGTCAAATATTTAAACATATTACATTTTTAAAGCTTTCCCATCTAGACAAACACTTCGTGAAATCATCAGTTATTCATGCAGTTGAAACATTTCAGATGACCAATCGTTACATAAAATACTTTTTCACTACTACTGATAATGACTCTTGATTCTTTTTTCTCCAAAGCAAAATGCATCAACGAGATGAAATACTTAGTAAATATTGTGAAGTCCTCAGAGAGAATGGAATAAGGAACCTAAAAAAAAAAGAAATAAGAAAAAAAAAAAAAAATAGAGCTGGAGTTAAGGTATCACTTGTTTAATGACTTTCTTTTCCAAAGAGTTTTTGCGACTCCCTTTTTTATATAGTGGTTATTATGAAGGTGTCATTAACAACACCGGGGGAAGGTTCTTTGGGAAGATTAATTTAATTCTGGAAAAAGACTTGCGAGAAATATGAAAAGTGTAGTATTGGTTGCTGTCGATTTTATCTGGTGCTATTAATGTTTTGAAGGAGAGAGGAAAAAAATGAACTTTTTTTAAATATTAAAAAGACTAAAAGCGATGCAAATATTGAAAAAATATTATGTTTCAAAATAGAGTTCTTTTTTCTATGTAGATGCAGAGTGTCACGTCATTGGAATGAAAAAACTATTTTAAAGTTGTTTTTAGCAAATTGTTATTTGAACGAAAGGATGATATCATTTGAATATTTTTGTTACAAAGCGTTTTTAAAAATTGGATTATACAAAACATTTCTTTTCTTTTTTTTATCGTGATATTTATTTCATATTGGATTTTAATATAAAAAATTACAAACTTAGTTTTTACAGAAATTTTAAAAATTGGGAGAAAATTGATGTATAAAATACTGAAAACATTTATAAAAACTAATTGATTTAATGTAATATATTAAACATTTATAATCAAGTAAAAAGTAATTAAAAATATGCAATTTTGTAATACATGATAAAAATGGATACTTGTTTAAATGGAGGAATATGAAGAGTGTATTAATTGGTTACTGTCAATTTCTCCTTTTGCTACTAATTTTGAAGGTGAAATGAAAAAAGGGGTTTATTTTTAAATATTAAAAATACTAAAAGCGATGCAAATATTGAAAGAGAATTCCCTATGTAAATAGAGTTTTTTCCCTATGTAAATAAAAAATGTCCTGTCATTCGAAAGAAAAAATATTTTGAAAATTGTTTTTAACAAACTGTTATATGAACGAAAGGATGATATCATTTGAATATTTTCGTTACAATGAGTTTTTAAAAATAAGATTATACAAAGTATTTATTTTGTTTTTTTTCAATTCCTACTATTAGTTCACACTCTCCCTATATTTATCTTGTTAAAATTTTCTATCGTTCATAAAATACTTTTTATTCATCCACTCAAGTTCAAATACATTTTTTTGAAACTTGTAGTGAATGACACTGGATGTTAATACAGTTTTTTCGAATATCGATTCATTAATTAAATTTAAATAATGAATTTTAGTTTTTTTTAGATTTAAGGTGCGGATGTATATTAATAGATGGCGCCCGATGTAAGAAGAAAATTTCAACATTATTTGTAAAGAACCTTTCTGCAATATAGTGAAAAAAAATTAGGAATTGACTTAAAATTTTTTTTATATTACTTGTTTATAGTGATGTTTATTTCATATTGGGTTTTAATATAAAAAGTTGCATAATTAGTTTTCACTGAAATTTTGAAAATTGGGAGAAAATTGATGTATAAAATACTCAAAATATTTATAAAAACTAATTTTGTAATATAAAATAAAAATGGATTTTTGTACAAATGAAGGTTAAAATATGTCGTGTCAAACTGTCTTGTTAAAATAATTCAATCTATCGCTTTCTTTTTCTTCTCATCAAAGAAATGTAATTAAATATATGTAACTATTTTATAATAATTTAGCGAATATATAATTAAAAATAAGTGCTTCTTTTATTTTTATTTTAAATTATTTTTATTTTAGAAACTTGATATCTCTAAAATTTATCATAAAATTTTTACATCATACAGGGATTATTTCCTAGGTAAATTTTGTATGTAATAAATGATAAAAGATTAAAATTTTATCGTGTTTATTTCGTAGGTAAATTTTGTTATGAAATATTACAAAAATTTAGTTACTTTTATTAAATTACATTAATTAATTAAATTTTTTTAAGTACTCTGTCTTTTTTTTTTATTCGTTGCAAATATTTAGAATTTTGTAGGCATGATTTCATTATTTTTTTATTAATATAAAATTAGCTATTTCTTTTTTAAGTTTTCTAATTATTTAAATAATTCTTTAAAGCAGTTCTCACTTAAATAATTCTTAATATCGCTATTTTTTTTCTTTAATAAGAAATTTAAAGTACGGTGTTCGACAACTGCAATAAAATAACAATATAGTACATATTGGTTTGGTTTGGTTTATCGCTCGTCCTTTTGTGTACACTTTATGCTAATTAGACCGGGAACTACAGTGTAACGTGGATTCCGAACCACTTACAAACATCCATGCCACATCCAGGATTCTAAATTAAAGCCTGTGGTACTAAAAGCCAGAGCGCTAATATAGCACAGAAGATGTACACGTTTGTATTCCAAATCGGAATATTTAACTAATGCTTAAACATACAAATATATATTTACTTGTAATACAATATTACAAACTTATTTACTTGTATTACAATTGTATACAAATATATATTTACTTGTATTACAATTGTATACAAATATATATTTACTTGTAACTTTACTTTACACTATATATTTACAATATATATTCACATATTCACTCTTCTACTTATCAATAGCAGCAGAGGCAAACTCAGATGAGGCTCTTTCAGCTGGCCAAAGACACAATATGACATAAATAAAGTACCAGAAGATGTCACAAGGATATCATGACAAGTGGATATTTTTTCCCAGAGTTCAGAGAATGTATAGAAATATGATTGATTGCTTTATATGGAAAAATGTTTTATAAAATTCTTCTAAATTTTACAATTATTTTAAAATTCTACATTTAACTTCAAAGAAATTGATTTTTTCCAAACTGAATTCTTGATTTAAAACTTAAAACATATTTCTAAAAGTAGAGTGAATTCATTTTTCCAACACCAAAACTTCTTCAGAAACAAATTTTCACATCTTTTTTATATCAAAATTGATAAAAATTAATAAATTATTAATTAACAAGTTGAAAAATTATAATAAATTATTTCCAACTAAATAGTTTCTTTATTAGATCCTTCAGCTCTTTTTCTATCTTGCCTTATGCTTTGATAAAAGTCAAAGAACGTCATGTAATAATACACGCTATGTATTGAACTAATATCTTATCATTATCCATGGAACTAAAATCTTGCCATCTTCCATTGAACTAAAACCTTATCCTTATCGATTAAAGCAATACCATTGACTGTTATCCATTGAAGTAAATCTTATAAATATGCATGATATTTAGCTCAATGGATGTACAAATTTATTTTCTCGCGTATTGATAAATATTGAAAGCATATCTTCATACAAAGTCCTATTTTCAAATGAAGGAGAATATGAGAAGGAAATAGTTTTCCGCGAAATCTTCAGCTGTGCAAATATATATTTAAAATATTTTGATTACAACATGTAACAAAAATAAATCATATGTATTTTTTCTTTGGGTTAATTCAAAACCATATTAAGTTAGAGTTCATGCGAAATATATCATTCATATGAAAGTTCATGTGAGTTTTATATATTTAATAAATGCCATACCATTTATTAATTACAAGTATATATCTCAGTTTGTTTTTTTTAGCCTCACTCTAAAATAATAAAGATAATATTATTTTTGCCGCTATCTATCTTTTATGATTTAGGGCAACTTAATTGTTAGAGATTTGGATTTTTATTTGTGGGAGCTCAGTTCGAGACCCGGTCTCTGGCTTTTTAAGGTCTGCTTGAAAAAATGTCGCAAAAGTCGCATCTTCAGGTGCAAATCCTGGCTGTGGTATATTTGTTAAAGGTTCGAATTCCACTTTAAACTCTGGTCCCTGTCTAATTAGGCCAAGTGGAGCCTAATGGAAGAGTGGCTAGCGCTCTGGCGCTTAGTACCTCAATACCTCAGTACTCAGAATCCCGGCGGGGCCATGGATGTTTGTAATGGTTCGAAATCCACTTTTATCCTCATATGACCGCAGAGCGTCACAGAGCCCATTCAGATTTCTCACCCACGTCATTCTCAAATTGTAACTTCTATCTCTACCTCCTTGCGCAATTCCCTTCCTCTCCAGATAGTCGTTCAAGTAAGTGAGGAGGAACGAGTGAGCTACAACGATTGAGGAGTGAGTGAGTGACAAAGATCCGAGTGTTTAGCGCTCTAGCACTCTGTACCGCAGGTTTCGGATTCGAGTCTCGGCGGTGCCATGGATGCTTTTAGTGGCTCGGAATCCACTTTAAGCCGTAAGTCCTGGACTCATATGATCACAGAGCCCAATCAGAGCCCAATCATTCACAGAGCCCAATCAGACGTCTTCTCCCCCACATCATTCCCAAATTGTAAAGGGGCAACTCAGTTCTAGGCACAGTGATATGATGTGGTGTAGTACTACCTAATTAGGCCTCGTGACACAAAATGACCGTAGAACAGCAAACCAAACTTTAAAAACTGAAAGAGGTTTGATAACACTTTACCAGTTGCTATCATGCCATATCAAGTTGGCGATACTTATCATTACATGAACATTACATATCATCTTTACTTATCATTACATAATTATTATGAGAAAATACATGATGAAAAAAATAATAAGATTTTAGTTTAATTAAAAAATTATTCATAAGTATATTTCGAAAAGTGTTGCTATGCAGAAAAATATGTTATTGTTATTGTCTGAATGTTATTGTTTTTATGTTTTGAGAAGTACAGAAAAATAAATTTCTTGCATGATTTATGGATATTTATTAAAACTTGCTTTTATTATGCATTTCGTATTTTTAGCTGTTCAATTACAATTCAAAATCTTTCTGAAAACAAAAAGGAACGATACATTTGAAAAGAAATTGCTATGCATTTTCTTTTAAATGACGGTATATATTTCTTTCTTGTCCCTTTCTTTATTTTCAATCTCTCAGAAATCCTTTATTGCATCCCTCCACTGAAACCAGTAGCACCAACAGGGGAAATCGACAATAACGATTACGCTCCATTATTTCTCTAAAGTCTTTCTGTGAATTAAATTAGAACCCGTCGCGCGAAACGGTTCCCCCCGGTGCTGTTAATGGCATTGTGATAATAATGGCCGTAAAAGAGTCGCAAAAAGTAGTGCCCGGCTTTGAAAAAGGGGAAGTCATTAAACAGGTAATATCTTTACTTCATCTTCATTTCTTTCTTTTTTTCTTTTACTTCTCCTTTTTGCGAATTTCCTAAAAGAGATGTTGTACCTTTTCTCTCAAGAACTTTATGGTCTTCCCTTAAGCATTTTATTCCATTGGCGTATTTACTCTGCTTTGTTTGTTTTTCCATTGTTAGAGACATATAACATTTACCACTTCAATGGCAGATATTTATCGTTAAATTCAGCCTTATTCAGGGATTATAATACAAGCTAAACTGCGTCATGAAAGAGAAAAGGAAGAGGAAATATGCCTTTTTGAATCTGAAATGTTATAGATAAAAATTATTACTGTTTTCATGAACACTTGACTAATGATGTTGTATACGTGAGTTTTGATGCTGCGTCCGTGATTTCTGAAACTGTATGCCAGATTGTTGATGTTGTAAGCGTGATTGTGTGATTGTTGATGCTATGTACGTTATGATTGATACTATGTACATAATGATTGATACTATCTACATGCTGATTGATGCTGTACACATTAGTATTGATGTTGGGTGCATGAGGATCCATTCTGTAACCATACGTTTTGATGCTTTGTACGAGATTCTGAGAGCTAGATGTCTTGTTGTTGATGTTGTACTCGTTATTACTGATGTTGTGTACATGATATATAATTCTCTAGATGTGATTCTTTATGCTATGTACTTGATTCTTTATGTTTTAAAACCATGATTGCAGCAGTGCTTGTCGTCGGTGTCAGTAAAAGAGTCTCCAAAAGTAGTGCCCGGCTTTGAAAAAGGGGTAATCATTAAACAGGTAATATCTTTACTTCATCTTCTTTCTTTTTTTTTCTTTCTTTCTTTCATTTTACTACTCCTTTTTTGGAATTTCCTAAAAGAGATGTTGTACCTTTCCTCTCAAGAACTTTATGATTCTCCCTTAAGCATTTTATTTCATTGACGCATTTACTCTGCTTTGTTTGTTTTTCCATTGTTGGACATATAACGTTTACCACTTCTATGGCAGATATTTATCTTAAGTTCAGGCTTATTCAGGATTACGAACTGCGTCATAAAAGAGAAAAGGAAAAGGACATATGCCCTTTTTGAATCTCAATTAATATTACACATCATGAAAGCCAAGTTGAAATAAAAATTATTACTTTTTTCATGAACAAGTGATTATTGATGCTGTATACGTGAGATTTGATGCTGTGTACGTGATTCCTGAAGCTGTATGCTTGATTGTTAATGTTGCATACATGATGATTGATGATGTAAGCGTTATTATTGATTCTGTGTAGATTAAGATTGATGCCGTACGCGCCTGTTTTGATGCTGCGTATGTGATTCCTAAAAATGTATGTCTGTGTCGAAGTTGTACTCGTTATTGTTGATGATGTGTTCATGATGATTGATGATGTGTATGTGATTCATCATACTTTACACGTGATTATTTATGCTATGTACTTGATTCTTTATGTTATGTACGTGATTGTTTATGCTGAGTACATGGTGTCTGTCTAGGTATAAATGATTATCAATGATTTATACATGTTTGAATCTTATCTTCAATGCCCATGATGACAGCAAAATGCATGCCCACAACTTACAAGTGAACAAATTTAACACATACTGGGTGAAATCGTAATTTTTTACCTATATTCAGTCAAAAATTCACCCTTTAATCGACCAAACCATAGTGCGCCTATGCATAGAAATGCTCCAGTGAAACTTTAAGCTTGGAGTATTGTTTTCACAGTGAAAATATATCGTTTGCAAGAAATAAATCACTTTTCATTCGTCATTTTAAATGGAAAAAATATGAAAATCGCAATGATTTAATGGTATATTCATAACATATATTTTGAATTATTATTATATTATCATATATGTATTATCGTTATTAATTATTGGTTGAAAATCATTCATCTAAAACAGGACGAAAATTATAAAAATTCAATTTTGTGACAATGTTGATTGTTATGCATTTTCAGAATCAAAAATTATGCTACTATTTTAATTTAACTGAGTTTCTATATCAGGTTTGCTATCAATTAACAATATATTTTAAATCATCTTAAATCATATGAGTAGATTGCGTTAATTTTTTTTAACAAAAGTAGACCTCATTTAGAAAAAAAAAAGTATATTCATTTTTAATGCCATGCACTTTATTAGTGCTCATTACCCATTGTTTTAAGTAATTTATAGCAAAATCATTATTATTGAAGGTTCATATTAATGCACTAAATCCTCAAGTGGGATGCAATTGATACACTTATACAACTTATCATATTTTTTACAGCAGAAAAATCTGAAAAATTAAAAGCAGCCAGGCTGTTTACTGTGAAACAAGTATGACACTTATCTGTTTGCCATTTTAAGAATTGGTGCATATTTTGCTGAAGAGGAAACACACTGTAATTTATTTTTGAAGATTTACCAATATATAATAATCTCCAACTAATTTTAAGTATTTTTGAAATGTGCACTAATGATACATATAACATTTGTTTTCTTTAATGTAATTTTAACAAAACAAATTTTCAAAGAAACAATAGATAATCATTGTTTAGTTACCTTAAACTAATTTGTCTTTAGAGTTAAAGATTGTATGCGTGTTTAATATCAAACAAACGTCGTTTTCAATTACTGGTAAGCATAAAATTTGCAAGCACTAAACGTAGGATAAATAAATAAACGAATGCTTATGTCTTTTAAGACAAAATTAGTTTATTAACCACATAGTTTTTAAATTGGTTTAATTCTGAAGTTTACTTTCTATCTATCTTTATGTTATTTTAATTCTACAATTTAATATACTAGCAAAGAGTTATTTCTTTTAAAAAAATACTTCTTTTGCATAAAAGTGGCATACCTTAAAAGAAAACGAGTTAAAGGATAATTTCAAAAAAGCTATAAAAGTTTTAATATAAATAAAAAGAGCTAAGAGGAGTGAAGAAATAATACCTTCACTTCATAAGGAATTAAAATATTTGCTGAGAACGAAATTTATCTCACATGAAGTGTGAATATATAATCTTTTTTTTTTATTATTTTCCTATAAGAAAAAAAAATTCAGTTTAATTTCACTATGGGACCGACTATTAAAATGGATGAGCGGATACTCTTTTTTAATTAAAAATTCTTCAAGTTTTAATATACTTCCCGGCCTTTTTTACGACCGTGAGGTGTTATAAAAATCGAAGGCTCAGGCAATATTATTAAATCAATTTTGGCAACCCGGTATCCCGTTTAATTTTAAGTATTGCTGGAAATGGAAAAAAAGGGGGTTATCGATTTAATTATCGTCTGCTCTAGAAGTATGAAATAGAACAAATGGAATTTTAATTGAAACTAACATGAATTTAATGAAAAGAACGAATTGTAATTTTGTTGAAGCAAGTATGAGAGTAGAAATCAAATTGAAATCCCATTGTTTAAAATAATAATTATAATTTTTTTATATCTTTGATGAATATTTCAAAAAAAAAATTAATTACCGAATTCTGGGATTTATTCTCAGATTTCCATAAATATTCAATGTATGCAATGTTTAATTAATATGATCCTAAATGATGCAGAAAAAGTCATAAATCTTTATTTAATTAAAAATCGTGTCAAATGTGTCGCATTTCAAAATAAATATGAATTTAATTGATGGTTTTTTTTTCAATCTTCAGCTTGATTTCATGAAGTAATAAAAAATAAATCATTTCATTCCTTTGTTTATAAATTAAATTTCTTTTTGACATAAATATATTTTTTTTTCTTCTGCGTAACATTACGTAATAGAAACATACAAAAAAATTATGAATAATGTTTACAACTGGAATTGAGTAACATTGTAAAATTTGGGTAACACTATTTTTAAATTAAGAGATAATTTTTTTAAAACTTTTGGTCTTTAAAAATTCATTTTCCTAGCTTCAATATGATAATTTTCTTCTTATATAGTAAGATAAATGGATCTGTACCTTTTAGAAAAAGAACAGTCTATACAGGAGGTTATCAAAATAATTGAAGCATCTGTGAAAAAAAGTGACATTTTTGAATGCGTTTCGTAAGCATTAAAATATAATAATAGGTATTAGTTTTTTTAAATGGAAATGTACATATTCTGGTAGTATGTGGTAGCTTTATTGAAATTCTGTAAGTCTTGGATTTATTTCAAATGCGTCAAATGTCGGACATTTCAAATTTTCAAACAGGCCAAATTGTAGGAACCAGTCTAGCTGGAGCAAGTGTAACCGAAACACCCCAACTTTTAGGCGTTTCTAGAGGTGCGGTGTCTAAAGTCATGACAGCGTGGCAAGACAAACTCGGCAAAGCAAAAGAGCGGATGGAAAGAAAAGCTCGGTGAAGAGCCAGATGGGTATTTAAGCGGATTGTGATATCTCAAAAGCGAACAACTGCATTAAAAGTGACCGCAGAGCTCAATCAGCATCTGGATTCTCCAGTTTCAATCATTAGAGTTAGAAAGCATCTTCATAAACAGTACATTTATGCCAGAGCAGCAATTCCCAAGCCACTTGTAACAGACGTTAGTGCGAAATGTCCTCTACAGTGGTGCTACAATCACAAAACCAGATCGATTGATAAGTGGAAGAAAGTAATATAGTCTGACGATTCGACTTTCACACTTTTCCGTACAACAGAACGGGTGTACGTTTGGAGGACACCTGAACAAGCATATGATCGTGATTGTCTCCCTCCAACTACCAA
This sequence comes from Caerostris darwini, assembly GCA_021605075.1. Classification (NCBI taxonomy): domain Eukaryota; kingdom Metazoa; phylum Arthropoda; class Arachnida; order Araneae; family Araneidae; genus Caerostris; species Caerostris darwini. Next base: position 245,205 of record BPLQ01006803.1, on the reverse strand, counting down.
GCATGGAGGTGGATCTGTCATGATATTGGCAGCAGTGTCGTGGTTTTCTGCTGGACCAATCATAACCCTGAAAAGAAGGATCACTGGGGAGAAGTATAGAGAAATGTTAGCTGACCAAGTCCATCCTATGATACAAGCTTTGTTTCCAGCAAGAGATGGAATTTTTCAGGATGACAATGCACCCATCCATGCAGCGGGACTTCTCCAATCATGGTTTGAGGAGCAAGAGGACGAAGTTAAACATCTACCTTGTCCCGCATAGTCACCGGATCTAAATATCATTAAACCGTTATGGCCTATTTTAGAGCGTTCAATACAGAATCAATATCCTATACCGGCACCTCTCTCATAACTGATAATATCTCCATGAAGAATGGTACAATATTCCTCTAAAAACTATTCAGCACTTGAATGAATCGATTCTTAGGCAAATCCAAATTGTATTACATGCTTAAAGCGATCCTACACCATATTTATAAATCTATGGTGTTTCCAAATTTTTGATAATTCCCCCCCCAGGTATATATATGTTAGAGAGGAAAAAATCGTGCAAAAGTTTTTATCAAAGTATATGAAAATGAACCAGTTAAAATAATTTTTAGAGAGAGTAGTACCCAAACTCTGAAATCTTTTGAAAAGAATAGAGCATTTGTCAGAACAAATAGAGTCTAGTAGATAAAAAAATCCAATGTTGGCCCTAGGCACAGAAATAAACTGTATGATATGGAACGTTACATTTCCAACAAATGAAACAATATTTTTAAAAAAATAAATATTTCTAAAGATTTCATCTGCTACTGAAGAGAGAAACTATTTGTTTCATATCTTTCCGTTATAGTTTCATAAAAGAAATGCCAGCACTGTTTACTTCTTCCTTGTCCAAGAAATGCGTTATTGTCTTTTAGAATAATTCATAAAATTCTTCTCAAATCCTTCCCAAACAATTTACGAAGCATTTCACGTTTTGAAATACCTAAGAACCAACATAAAGATTTGCGAAATATGTTTATACACCGTATAAGTACGCGTATAGTGTTTATTTTCTTCCAAAAACATAACTGCTGCCTTAAAAAAGACACAGCGAGAGTATCTCAACATAAAAAAAAAAATAACCTTAAGTTCATTTTTCTGATTTATGTTTCATTCCAAACGTTTCGATATAAATATATCTATAAAGCCTATTGTTTTTGAACTTTGCAATAAATGAAAACAAAAATGTTTTTTTTTCTTCTGCAAAGCTGTATAACTTTTTAGTTGCGTCTGTTTCTCTTTCCAAGTAGTAGCTGAAAAAATAACGAAATGGCGCATGCTTTCTCCCATGTTATGAAACGCAGCTGTTTTAAATTGTTTTTGTTTTAGGGGTTGAAATGCTCAAAAACTGCTTCATAAACGGCAGAGAAAAAGAAGAAAATTGTGATTGCGACGACTATTGTTGCAAGCGTCGTACAGCACAAACGTAATGACTGCAGCGAATTCCGTGATGTTTTTCATGTCGTAATTTTCCCTTTTTTTCTCCCTATGATATTCTGATTTTTTTCCCTTCTTTTTTTCTTACTAGCGAAGCAGAGTTTCCGGTCTCAAGTCTGTTTTAACTGTGTTGTTTCCTTTGGTAGTTAATGCTTTTTTTTTTTTTTTTATTATAGAAAGGAACATTTTTATGATCTGGAGGATTTCGGAAAACATTTTTATTTTTCAGTTTTCGTTTTATACCGTAATATCAATCTAACAATAGAAACGGTTTGTCAAGTCTTTATATATATATATATGATGTTTTTATTTTTAATCGACTGATATCTGAAGAAAATTGATTTTTGATGTTTAATATTTTATAAAACATTTATTATGCTTTAAATAACTTAAAATATAATCAATATTATTTAAAAAATAAAATAAAAAAATTATAAATAAAAAATATTAAATAAAAAAGAAGATACAAATATTAAATTTACAAAGGAAAATGATATATATTATTTGAGTGATATAATATTAAATCTAATGAATATAAAGCAAAAAAGTTAAATCTTTCGATGTTAAATTTTAAAAATATATATGGTTTAATTAATGTTAAAATATAATATACTTTGAATATCATTTCGAAAATTATTTTTATTTATAATTAATATAATTTTCCTGTGTTGTCTTTCCGAAATTTAACGATTAACATTGAATTTTTAAAAATTGATTACTTTCAAATATTCTGGTGATATTTTTGCTTAAAAATAAAGAATATTGTAAAAGTGCTTCCTCCTACGCACTAAAAACATATCAAATGTAGTAATCATTTCTAGTAATCTAGTAATCATCTCAAAATAATTATGAATTTAATTGAATGATTATGAATTTTTTTTTTTCAATCTTCAACTTGATATTATGAAATGATGAAAAATGTATCATTCCTTGCCTATTGCCATACCTTTGTTTATAAATTAAACTTTTTTTAGACAGAAATATTTTTTTTCTTGTGCATAATATTACGTAATGGAAACATACAAAAAATTATGAATAATGTTTACGGATGCGATTTAATAACATTGTAAAATTTGGGTAACTCTGTTTCTAAATTAAGATAAGAGATATTTTTTTTAATATATTTTGGTCTTTAAAAATTTATTATTTTCCTAGATTCAATATGATAACTTTTGTCTTGTATAGTAAGGTAAACTGATGTGTGAATTTAAAAAAAAATAACCATAGATCTACATGTGAGAGAGGAAAGACTCAAACAAAAATTTGTACCAAACTGTATGAGAATGAACTATTTAAGATAATTTTGAACTATTTTAATGGAATTATTTTTGGAAATGAATTATTTAAACAACTATTTGAACTATATTTTTAACTATTTAAACAATATATTATTGAACTATTTTAAATGAACTATGAATAATTTTAATAATGCAGAGAATAAGTAGAATATTTTGAAAGGAATAGATGAAATCTGGTAGAAAAAAATCCAGTGTTGGCGATAGGCACAGAAATAAACTGTATGATTTATAACATTTCAAACAAATGAAACAATAATTTAAAAAAAATCTAAATATTTCATCTACTACTGAAGATAAAGTATTTGTTTCATATCTTTCCGTTATAGTTTCATAAAAGAAATACAAGCAGTGCTTACTTCTCCTTGCCCAAGAAATACGTTATTGTCGTTTAGAATAATTCATAAAATTCTTCTCAAATCCTACCGAAACAATTTACGACGCATTTCACGTTTTGAAATACCTAAGAACCAACATAAAGATTTGTAAAAAATATGTTTCCATACCGTATATGTACAGCGTTATTTTCTTCCAAAAACATAACTGCTGCCTTTAAAAAAACAGAACCAGAGTATCTAAAGGAAAAAAAAACTTAAGTTCATTTTTATGATTTATGTTTCATTCCAACCGTTTCGATATAAATATATCTATAAAGACTACTATTTTTGAACTTTTCAATAAAGAGAAATTATTTTTTTTTTTTTTTTTTTTTTTTTTTTATAAAGAAAAGCTGTATAACTTTTTTGTTGCGTCTGTTTCTCTTTCCAAGTAGCAGCTGAAAAAATAAGGAAATGGCGCATGTTTTCTCCCATGTTATGAAAAGCAGCTGTTTTTAAGTTGTTTTTGTTTTGGGGTTCAAATGCACAAAAACTGCTTCATAAACGGCAGAGAAAAAGAAGAAAATTGTGATTGTGACGACTATTGTTGTAAGCTTCGTACAGCACAAACGTAATGACTGCAGCGAATTCTGTAATGTTTTTCGTGTCGTAATTTTTCCTTTTTTTATCCCGACGGTTTTCTGATTTTTTTCCCTTCTTTTTACTAGCACAGCAGAGTTTTCGGTCTCAAGTCTGCTTTAACTGTGTCGTTTCCTTTGGTATTATGTTTGGATTTTTATGATCTGGAGGATTTCGGAAAACATTTTTATTTTTCAGTTTTCGTTTTTATTCCGTAAAAACAATAGAAATGGTTTATCTAGTTTTTAAATATATGGATATTTTTAATAGAAATGGCTTATCTAGTTTTTAAATATATGGATAATTTTATTTTTAATCGACTGACATCTGAAGAAAATTGATTTTTAATGTAAGCTTCACTTATGGGTTTTTTTTTTTTTTTTTTTTTTTTTTTTTTTTTTTTTATTGTTATTTTATAAAACATTTAATATCTTTTAAATAACTAAAAACCGGATCAATATTATTTAATATGACAAAATTATAAATAAAAACTGGAGAATATAATTTAAAGAAGATACAAGTATTAAATTTACGAGGGAAAATGTTATATTATTTGAGATATAATGTTTAAACAATAAATATTTTTTCAAATAAATATTTCTAAAGATTTCAGCTACTACAGAAGAGAAAGTATTTGTTTCATATCTTTCCGTTATAGTTTCATAAAAGAAATGTTAGCAGTGCTTACTTCTCCTTGTCCAAGATATACGTTATTGTCTTTTAGAATAATTCATAAAATTCTTCTCAAATCCTACCAAAACAATTTACAAAGCATTTCACTTTTTGAAATACCTAAGAACCAACATAAATATTTGCGAAATATGTTTCTACACCGTATATGTACGAGTATAGTGTTTATTTTCTTTTAAAAAAAATAAAATACTGCCTTAAAAAAATAGAGCCAAAGTATCTCAAAGTAAAAAAAAAAAAGCTTAAGTTCATTATTCTGACTTATGTTTCATTCCAACCGTTTCGATATAAATATATCTATAAAACCTACTATTTTTGAACTTTGCAATAAATGAAAAAAAAAATGCTTTTTTTTTCTTTTTTGAAGTGCTGTATAACTTTTTTGTTGCGTCTGTTTCTCTTTCCAAGTAGCAAAAAATAACGAAATGGCGCATGCTTTCTCCCATGTTATGAAACGCAGCTGTTTTAAAATGTTTTTGTTTTAGGGTTCAAATGCACAAAAACTGCTTCATAAACGGCAGAGAAAAAGAAGGAAATTGTGATTGCGACGACTATTGTTGTAAGCTTCGTACAGCACAAACGTAATGACTGCAGCGAATTCCGTAATGTTTTTCGTGTCGTCATTTTCTCTGTTTTTTCTCAGTACGATTTTCTGATTTTTTTCCCTTCTTTTTACTAGCACAGCAGAGTTTCCGGTCTCAAGTCTGTTTTAACTGTGGCGTTTCCTTTGGTAATGGTCTTTTTTTGATTATAGAAAGGACTATTTTTATGATCTGGAGGATTTCGAATAAACATTTTTATTTTTCAGTTTTCATTTGATTCTGTAAGAGCAAACTAACAACAAAAAAGGTTTGTCTAGTCTTTAAATATGTGATGTTTTTATTTTTAACCGATTCACAACTGAAGAAAATTGATTCTTAAAGTAACTTTCTGATGTCATATATTTTATAAAACGTTTAATATCCTTTAAATAACTAAAAATATAAAAAAATTATAAATTAAAAAAGGACTATAAATTAAAGAAGATAAAAATATTAAATTTACGAGGGAAAATGTTACATTATTTGAGATATTTTCTAAAAAAATACTTCTAAAGATTTCATCTACTACTGAAGAGAGAAAGTATTTGTTTCATATCTTTCCGTTATAGTGTCATAAAAGAAATGTAAGCAGTGCTTACTTCTCCTTCTCCTAGAAACACGTTACTGTCTTTTAGAATAATTCATAAAATTCTTCTCAAATCCTTCCGAAACAATTTACGAAGCATTTCACATTTTGAAATACCTAAGAACCAACATAAAGATTTGCGAAATGTTTCTACACCGTGTATACGTATAGTGTTTACTTTCTTCCAAAAGCATAACTGCTGCCTTTAAAAAAACAGAGCCAGAATATCTCAACGTAAAAAAAAAACAAAAAAACTGTAAGTTCATTTTTTTTATTTATGTTTCATTCCAACCGTTTCGATATAAATATATCTATAAAAACCTAATAAATAAAAAAAATAATATTTGCAATAAATGAAAAAAAAAATGTTTTTTTTTTTTTTTTTTTTTAAGAAAAGCTGTATAACTTTTCAGTTGTGTCTGTTTCTCTTTCCAAGTAGCAGCTGAAAAAAATAATGAAATGACGCATGTTTTCTCTCATGTTATGAAACGCAGCAGTTTTAAATTGTTTTTTTTTTCAAGTTTCAAATGCACAAAAATTGCTTCATAAACGGCAGAGAAAAAGAAGGAAATTGTGATTGCGACGACTATTGTTGCAAGCGTCGTACAGCACAAGCGTAATGACTGCAGCGAATTCCGTGATGTTTTTCATGTCGTAATTTCCCTTTTTTTTTCTCAGTATGATTTTCCGATTTTTTCCCCTTCTTTTATTGGCACTGCAGAGTTTCCGGTCTCAAGTCTGTTTTAACTGTGTCGTTTCCTTTGGTAGTTAATGCTTTTTTTTTATTATAAAAAAGGAAGAATTTTATGATCTGGAGGATTTTGAAATACATTTTTATTTTTTATTTTATTCCGTAAGAGCAACAATAGAAACTGTTTGTCTAGTCTTTAAACATATTGATGTTTTATTTTTAATCGACTGAAATTGATTTTTAATGTAAGCCTTATTTTGATGTCAGCTATTTTATAAAAACATTTTTATCCTTTAAATAATTATAAAAAGGATCAGTATCATTAATGTGATAAAATTATAAATGAAAAATATAGAAGATAATTTCAAGAAGATGAACGTATTCAATTTACAAAGAAAAATGTTATATTATTTGAATGAAACAATATTAAATATTAAATTTCCATTTTTATAATAATCTAATGAATTTAAAGAAAAAATCATTTTTTCGAAATTTGCATTCATTAAACCATATATTTTTAGAAATTAAAATTTACTATATTTTAAGACCATTTATCATTTCAAAAATTCTATTTATTTGTAGTTTTGCTGTGTTAGCTTTCCGAAATTTAACGATAACCATCGAATTTGTAAAAACTGGTTACTTAAAAAAATTTTGGGGATATGTTTCTTAAAAATATAAAAAAAAAAAAATTTAACCGTTTTTTAGTGTTACATAAAATTAATATCGAAATAATTAACCGTTTTGAAATTCAATAAAAATGTATGCTATGAATATTTTTAAATGGTTTTTATGTTGCAGAAAAACGAATAATTAATAATTTTTTTTATATTTAATTAATTCAAATTACTGCAGTCCTCTTTTGTAACGAACACTGTTTTATAACTTTAAAAAGTTGTATCTTTTCAAGCATTCCATAGTATTTACGGAACGTTAATCATCTATTAATCTGAAAATTGGATAAATTAATGTATATTTTTATTTAAAATATAGATAGTAAATATTCATATTAATAACGTGTAAAATATGATACTGTAACCGGGCTTTCACCTACGTACTGGCAATACCACCACTTCCCGAGGACGTTCATAAAAAATGGGCAATAAGCATCGAGACTCTCACACGAGAGGAAATACTGCGCAATGTGTGCTCCCGCTGAGAAACATTTAGTTTGTAATCCCTCATCACGAGAAGAAATGTATTTAACGCGGCCTTGTGTATTTGTTGGCCTATAGACTGTCACCCAGAGTGGACGTATCTTTCGCGTACTGGAGTATCGGATTTTCGGCTTAAAAGTAGAATCCTCCCAGAAATCTATAATTATATGTCTTCAAATGGGTTAAATAGTGTACGTCTTTAATTGTATGTACGTGGTGTTCGTGCTTGTGTAAATAAAGCTGTGAGTTTTCCAACTAGTATCTCAACTCAACCACACCCAGTTACAAACTGATTGTCCAACCCGTACACTATAATATTTTGTTACTCAGAAATAAATTTTTGTAAGTTTTGTAAATAAGTTTTCACTAATGTTATATAAATGCAGACTATTATTTTTTTTCTCATTTTATTGCTTACTAAAATTTACAATTTGCTTTTTATATAACATTTGACAGTTAAGCAAACGAAGCATAACAAAATTTTAAAAGTGAGACTATTTGTTATTTTATTATAAAAATCTATAAACTTGAACTTTTGATATTAGTAAGGTTTTATTTTTAAATATATATGTTAATATAAAAAACTCCTCCATTTTATTACATTAAATTGTTCACCTCGTTACAGTACGTAAACTGAAGGATTTATTGACTCAAACTCTATATTTCCAGCCATTTTTATTCGAACATTATAAACCAAGTCTTCATTTTCAATTCTTAGTCCCGAAGTAAGTACAAAGCAAACGCATAAAACGGCATCGTGACATAAAAACGAAGTTCTAACGTTCACTTCTTTCAAAAAACTTGGGGCCATAACAATATCTGCAAAATGCAATTTCAGTGCTATCGTTTAATTTTTAGAACCTTACTGACAGTTCCGTTTACGACGCTCTGCGTTCAGGCAGACAAAAATGGAAAGAGGAAATATAACCTCCATAACTTCCATCGAATATTCGCTCCAGAAGAACAGATAGAGAACCGAAAAGTCGTATTTTTTGACGCAATTTTTTTTCTATCCTGCTCAGGTTTTTTTCCCCCGGTAATATCAGATAACCTCAAAGTCATCAAATGCTTTTACTACTTGATTGCTGTGCAATAACAATACATAAAAAAAATGGCGAGGCAAAAAAAAAAGTTTCGGCCAGAAGAGTGCTATTTCCGTAATTCGCACTCGGCACGTCATAAAATACAAAATAAATGGAGAACGGAAAAAGAAATTCTTCGGAAAGACATACTATTTTACGATCGAAAACACATGAAGGCCGTAAAAAAAAAAGAATGAACATATTCCATTCTGAACCAATCTTCTTCTTAACTTAAAATATAACAATTTGGAGAATCGATACTAAATTCAAAATTAAGTAGAGGAGTAAATAATTTGCAAGTTGTTTTTTTACTTGGATATTTTTATGGTGTTCTGTGAACTGACTAATAGACGAACTATTTTTTAAGAATAAATTTTTAAGAATATTTTTTTTTTTTTTTGTATAATTGTTCGGCATTTGCAAGAAAATTAACTAATACTGCGGCTTGAACGGAACGTAAAAGTTCACGCTGTTTTTAGGCCTAACGGTGGTATGTTACGAACTGAGGCGTCACTGAACGTTCGGGAAAAGTATTTCTGAATAGCTGATTGGTTAAGTCAAAGACACCAAAATGTGTGAGTAAATTCAAAATAAATCAATCATAGAACACATGAACTTGATTAAAGATGAGTTTTCTCCTGAAACAGTTGAAGGAAAGTCTCAGGTATTGGCTTAAAATAGGAGTGGCCAACCCAAACGATCTTACTGGCCACTTTGGAAATGCATCTTAACTCCGCGGGCCGCATGTAAAATTATATGCCATCATATTAGATTTAGACCCCCTATAGTCATTTTTGCATTCATATTACAATCTGTTATATTAGATTATCCAAGATGCGCGCGCATCATGAGTTCGTAAAATATAATTTAATTATTCTGTGAATTCTTAAATAAAACATGCAATGTATGTCCTATATTCGCAAGAATATTACTTTAAAATCAAAAATAATTGTTTATCATAATTTTGACAGTTAATTTTTGAATATAGGGATGCACACATAATATGTTTTTTTAATACATTGGTTTTCACTACGTTGGCCATTATAAAATAAATATATTTTGTACACGAGTGATAAATCTCACGGGCCGGAAAAATATTCAAGTCAGGCCGCGGGTTGGAGACCCTGGCTTAAAAGGAATAATTAAATTATCGATTTTAAAGGAAAATCCCAATAACAGCAAAAAATTTTGAAGAAGTATTCATAAAGATTGAATTTAAATTAAGATTAGAGCAAGAAAGATAACATGTATTAATTTATCAACAAATTTAATGAAGGATGTTTAATTTTTTGTACTTAAAATTCATATTATACCGTAGAAATAAAATTATAACTTTGAATAGAGACACTGAAAATAATTTTTTTCACAAATAAATTATTAAATAAAGAAGTATATCTTTTTATAATTTTATAAGAAGCACATACCAAAAGTGAGAAAGCAAAATCATAATAATGTTTATTCTGAATATTGATCTTAAAATATGTCAATGAATAATTCAATAATAAATATTAATATAAATATTAAATGCGTTTAATCTGATTAATATCTAAATAAAAAATAAGTTATTCTTGAAATATATCATAATTAAAAAGTAACGAAATTAAAATAACAGATCTGTCATAATGAATGTCTATCATACAAACAACAAGCCTAGTAAAAATGAAGCCTCCGCTTTATAATCATTCAAAAGTTGAATTGGGTACTTTGTAAAAGATCATTCAAGAGTGATTCAGTTCACGGACATCAAGTGAATAAATCGTCGATTATCGTGAACTATCTAAATGTCCGTAAAAGTTGCAGTTTGAATATCTCTCCTTACGAGTGAATTACAAGTTGTCGTATTTTATTATTAACTAGTTTGTTATCTTTTGGAAGGATGTTTCTGTTATTGTTTGTTGATGTATGACCAAAGTTAACTAGGCTTGGCGGAAATTTTGTTTCCTCTAGATGCAAGCATTGCGTTTTCATTTCAAACTGACTTTCAGTCCGTGAGCGACACTTAAAATTTAAAATTTCAATTGTAAATGCGGCTTTACCGAAAATAATTAGATCGCCAATGTATAGATGCAATTTTGGTGGTCTGTAGTAAAATTAACCAACCAGCTCATAGAACACCAACATTCAGATCCAGTTAAAATTTGATTAAAGATTCAATTAAACATCTCCATTTGTCTTCATTTACCATCTGAATAGCGGAGTTGCTACATTTCATTTACCCTTCTGTTAATTATATTTTGAAATGTTGTTAATTTTTGTTTATTATTAGTTTGAGAATGACATTGCACTGAGACATGAGGCACCCTCATAAAAGAGAAATAAAAAATCAAGATACCCCTGACACTTTAAGAGACACAAAGATTTCCAGTCATATTTTTTCAACCAAGTTATGACTGCTTTCACAAGATTGTATGATAATTCGAGAAGTGCAATTGGTAGACATTGTTAACGCTGGTTGAGTAAAAATGACCTTTGAGTTATTATCATTAGTTTTCTTTGAAAAATCACTGGAAAAAAAATTCTAACACGGATGAAATTCTAAATTTCTCCTGAAGGTCAGTCGAGTACGTTTTCATTGGACAGCGATTCAGGCTTTAGTAATAGTTAAATTCTTTATAATCCAATAATTGCTTATTGCTCAGATAACGTATAAACTTAAATTGCTAACAGATAAAGAGTTAATTAGGATGCCAACCCCATTACGACAATATAACTTCAGTGATTCTAAATAACGAACGGAACACTTAAATACAATTGCGTTACCCACAACAATTTAAAGTGCAATTTATAACATTAAACCCACAAATCACTTAGGATCAATAACCTAAAGAAAGAAGAAAAAAAACCACAAAGTATAAAGATAAAATTACTTTTTTCAAGTCGCAATAACATGTATTTTATGACGATTAGGACATCCCAATTGAACCCGACATCACCATTAAGTGAGGACCAACATCCTGAGAGAGGACAAGTTAATTCCTTTTCGGATCCGCTGAACGGGGTCCTCCAGATAATGGCGACGAACAGACATTGAATAAGCCCCCTTGAAAGGCAGCTTCTCCGTGACACAATTATCGCTGCCCCTTTAACGACTATTTAAACTGCCCGGAACTGATGAATGGACAAATGCCTTGGAACGTAATTAAGGAAATCGCTGAGATTTCGATCTCTTTATTTGGAATTCCCATTTGCGTTTGGTTCGGCCATTGTCTTTTCTGGGGTATGGTGTGTTCGTTCGACAATGAGAGACGTTTTAAGAACAAAAGGGGAAGGACATCTCCTCAGCGAATTTAATTAGAATTATTTAGGAAGCATCTTTGAGTGGAATTATGATTAGGTTTCGCGGATTTGGTATGATGCGGAGGAATTTGGTGAAGTAGTTTGTATATTAGATTTCTGATATTGAAGAACGTGTTAAGGGTATTTAGAAAATATGCGGGATAATTAATTACGGAATGTGTTGATTGTTGATTACTGTAAGTCATGAATTACCATTTTAGGTTCAGTTCCTTCTTTCTTTATCTATAAATTTTAGACTAATTTAAATTTAACATTTTTCTCCAAAGATATTTTTATTTACTTTCTTCAGAAATTAAAATATATATATATCAAATGAATAGGAACGGTTGTTCAGCCGAATAACATATAACTTCTTCTTCTTCTTCATTGGTTCAATAGCCCCATAATGGGCCAAGGCCGTCTGCCTTCTGGCAGATTTCCAGAGAGGAGATATCTTCTTTATACGGGGTAAGGTTGTCAGCCCTATGTACAACGCTATACAGTCATATTGGACCAGAACCTACGGTTTAAAGTGGATTTCGAACCACTACAAACATTAATGACACCGAGTGCTAGCCACTATCTATCAGGCTGCAACATATAGGCTATCTATCTTAGGAAACTGAAACTGCCGTATCTTTAGAGCTGAACTAATTCAGAATTGAAAAAAAAAATCATTCTACATCTAAACAAAAAAGTTTTGAACTAACACGATTTTCTTAATAAAGGGTAAGAATTGCTAAATCTAACGATTAAACCAATAGTTTATCAATTTATTATTCCTATTTAAATAAAATTTGAAAACTACAAATACTTAGTTAATTAACTACGAACATTCTACGATTTGATATACTTTACAAGATCTTTTAATGCAGAACGGACACGCGTCACTGCTTATCTTATCCGTTTCACAAAGGAACACCAACATTAACTTCTTAATATAGCCTCTATTTAAGAGGGATGACTTCTTAGATAGAAATGGATGTCTGGAGGGTTTATCTTAGATAGTAGGAAATTCTTACAGAAATGCTTCACATTTATGTTGTACATAAATAAAAGTATCAAGATGCACATCCAGTCTCAAGGGTTTCAGTGAGGTTCATTGAAGATGTGCAAATCATTCTAACATTATTAAGTTAATTGATCAGTAATATCTTTCATTGAAGCAAGCATGAAGCTTCTATGCAATTTCATTGAAAACAACTCCTATACTTACTTTAAAAAATGTTTCATAATATGATGAATTTGCATAGGAAATCTAGGGTACAATCTAAATAGATTTTAGTACTAAATCTACAGTATACAAACTAAATAGATTTTAATACTAAATATAGAGTATTGTATCTAGTATATTTGTACAGAATATTTTATTTCAACGTATAAAATATTTATTAAAGTACACACAAAAAAATGAATAAAATATATAAAACTCCTTGTTTTCGAAATATTTATCACCACAATTTACAAATAATAATAATGAGAAGAAGAGAACCTAACAAATAATATAAAAAAATGTTTTAATCAAACAATAATTAATATTTATTTTTAATATTTTGTTATTACAGTAAAAGCATTTTAATGAAGTCTATAAACTTTTAACTGGTATAAATTTATTATTAATTCTTTAACCTAATTTATCTGCCATCTAACTTAAAATAAAATAACCAAATACTTTAAATCAAATCGTACTTATCAAATTTACTTTTAATCAAAGTCGTATACTTAGTTTCTTTGTTTTTATACTTAAGAACCTACACTATTTCATCAAACTTCTTGTAGTACTTGACAAGCAATAAAAGTTCTATGACTTTTTCTGCTTCACCGGAACAGAAGGACTAACTGCCCTTTGAAATAGACCTTTGCAGAACTTTGGGACTGGTGGAATTTTCTGGAGAGTGCCCCCACAAGACATCTCCCACTCACTAGTTCTGGTAGCAGCCAGCTCGTTTAATTAAAAACACGAGAGGGTTCTCATGCAGCAAGATTCCTCCTTCCGTCTCCCTGGAAGAGGGGCCTAATTATACCTCTGGGAAATTATTAGATTGAACCAACTTTTAACACGTAACAGAGTTAGACTGGCAACTGCTTGCTGGCTGCAGCAACTTTGGCTTCTCAAAATTCCTGCAATGCAATATGAATGATTTCTGCACAAGTTGGGTGTTATTAATTCTGAAAGGTGTTTATTGGATTAAGGTTTATGTGAATGTTTCGTGACGTTTAAAGAGTTCATCGAAAGTATCAATTTCTAATATGTATATGATTAATGAATCTGTTTAATTTTTGGAATTATAATTACGTTTAGATGAATTAAATCAATATTTTTTCTCTTTTCATCATTACCATCTTAAACGTTTAAATTAGGTTATGTTAATAGATTACATTTTTTGTAGTGGAGCATGTCGAAACACTGGCATTTATTATAGCTTAAATGGAAAAATTAATACGCATGGATTGAAAATAATTAAAATTTCCAAGTTTATCAATGTATTTCAACTAAATAACAACAATTATGTACTCACTAACTAAATTAACTTAATGCCAGTAAAATAGTTTTAGAGTATATATACATATTTTATGGAGCATTTTATTTCACCGTATAAACTATTTATTAAAATACACACAAAAAATAAATAAATATGTGAAACTCCTTGTTTTTAAAATATTTATAACCACAATTTACAAATAATAATAATAAAAAAAAAGATGGAAAACTAACAAATAATAAAATAAATGTTTTAATCGAACGAAAATTAATATTTAACCTATTTATATTTTGGGTATTACTGTAAGAGTATTTCAGGGAAGTCTATAAACTTTTAATTAGTATTCAATTCTTAATTTTATAGCCCAATTTATCTGCCACCTGCCTTAAAATAAAATAATCAAGGACTTTAAAATAAAGTCTTAATACTTAGTTTCTTCAGTCTTACACTTCAGAACATACACTATTTCATCAAACTTCTTGTAGTAGTTGACAAGCAATAAAAGTTCTATGACATTTTCTGCCTCACCGGAACAGAAGGACTAACTGCCCTTTGAAATAGACCTTTGCAGAACTTAGGGACTGGTGGAATTTCCTGGAGAGTGCCCCCACAAGACATCTCCCACTCACTAGTTCTGGTAGCAGCCAGCTCGTTTAATTAAAAACACGAGAAGGTTCTCATGCAGCAAGATTCCTCTTCCCGTCTCCCTGGAAGAGGGGCCTAATTATACCTCTGGGAAATTATTAGATTGGACCAACTTTTAACACGTAACAGAGTTAGACTGGCAATTGCTTGCTGGCAGCAGCTTTGGCTTCTCAAAACTCCAGCAATGGAATATGAAGGATTTCCGCACAAGTTTGGTGTTATTAATTCTGAAGGGTGTTTATTGAATTAGGGTTTGTGTGAATGTTTCGTGACGTTAAAAGTGTTCAACGAAAGTATCAATTACTAATATGCATGTGATTAATGAATCTGTTTAAAATGTGAAAAGATAATTCAGTTTAGATAAGGAAAATGAATATATTTTTTCTCTTTTCATCATTTTTCAACATTACCGTCTTAAAAGTTTCAATTATTATGTTAATAGATTATATTTTTTGTAGTGGAAAGTAATAAAATACTGGCATTTATTGCAGCTTAAATGGGAAAATCAATACACATTAATTGAAAAAAATTTAAAATTTTCACGTTTATAAATTTATTTCAACTATCTAACAACAATTATGTATTTATTAACTAAATTAACCTAATGACAGTAAAATTGCAACACAAATATTATTATCTTAAAAAAACGCTTTTTTAAGATAATGTAAAAAATTTGCATTTCACTTATAATTAGTCAGAAAAAAACTGGAAAAAAGATAAATTTACAAACAATGAAGTACAAGAGCATTGAGCATTTAATGATAATATAACGATTTGTACATTCATAACATATCATATACTTAAATTTTTTCATGTTTCTATTTTTTCATATTGAAATAATTTTTATAGTGACACTATATCTCATGATTATGGCCAATATAGTCTAATTTTTTTATATTCATAATACAATAAATATCAGAAAACTAGACTTATTACAGGCAATAAAATAATATTACTATAATATGTTAAGCTTTGCATTTTCGTTGTTCAGGAATTTTCCTGTACGTATATTCAGATAGATTTTTTTTAGTTAGAAAAAGGACTTTTTAACAGTAGACAGTATGTTGTCCAGCAATATTTTATATGCTATCTAATATAAAATCATCCTTTTTTAAATTTTCGAAATTAAAATTATTGTCTATTTTATTTTAATTTTAAACTCTAATTTCACTCAAACTACAACGTTCGTTGCTTTTATTTTCTCTTTTCTTTCTTTTTTTTTTTATTTCTCTCAAATTTAAAATTTCTTAAAATGTTGAATGATATAAAAGATGCTCGATAAAGAAATCAAAAGTAACTTTTCAAGAACTTTTTTTAGTACGTTTAAATGGGGAATATCGTAGATTTTAAATTCTTGTCAACCTTTTGCTTAGCAACAAGGTCAAATCTCTAACAAGTTACGCGAGATGATATTTCTATTTTTTTAAATTAAGTCAGTGGGGCTTTTTTTATTTAAATTCCCCCAACTACGCTGAAACTTTAAATTCTTATGAAATAGAATAATTTTACTGACAAGAAAAATAAACTCAATAACCATATGAGCCTTTATGCTTCAAGATGTTTCAAACATAACATTTTATTTTGTAAGATAATATGAACACAATATCGCTTTTAACGAATATCATTTTTAAATCCTTAACTCTATTCAAATCTCATTTTACATGCTCCATGTAACATGAAATATCCTTTCTCACTTATGGAATTCATTAACTCATTGTAAACTCATTGCTGCGAAATTTGAATCTGTTCCAAAATGTTTAGAAACTCCTATAACTTGTTTGGACTAAGAAAAGTGCATTGTAAAACCTTGCCATATCCTTGAATACTTCCATCTTTCATGGTTCTGGTTCAATAATCCAATGTTCACAACAGCTTCGGTCATTTATTTATAGGCCATGTGGTTTAGTCGCCCATGTATTTAAACGAGCGAGGAACTTTTCTGCGGAGGAATGCCCGTTAGTTTTGATGCAGATAATAAATTCTGGAGCTGTCTGACGCATGCTTTGTAAGCGGACAATGAATAATTGATCTGACTTATTTTGTATATAGATTCTGTCAGCAAGTCTTAACTAGCTCATGTAACCAGTCTGACTCCTTGATTAAAGAGTGAATGATGGATTTTCCTCTTGTTTCTGAGTGGAGTCTGCTGAAATCATTAAACCATACTTGTCTTGGAAATCGATGCTTTGGGAAATATTTTATGAGGTTATAAATTAAATACTATGTAAACTTGTATGAAGTAATATAAATTGTAAATTAATTAATTAAAATATTTTTGGCAGAATTCAATTCCCTTTTATTGGAAAATACATACGTATTTTTGTATTGTATAAAAGTGTGTGTAGAAGTTTTGGTTCTTTGGCATAAAGTATCAGATTAATTAAAAGCGCAAATACATTAATTTTTTTTAAAAAATGAATAAAAATAACTCAATGTAAATTAATTATAATAAGTTTAAATTGTAAGATACCAGAATAAAAGAACATTTTAAAACATGCATATATGTAGACCATACCGTTTGCAATGCCATGCATTTTACCCTTTTGGCACATAATGTATAGCAATGTATCTAATAAAGTAGTCATCAATGACTGAAATTTAATATAATTTCCTTTAATTTCCTATTAATCATCAGCATCATGTGTGAAGTAAAAAGAAAAACTTAAATGCATCCAAAAAAAAAAAAACGTAATATAAAAATCTAAAATATTCTACGGTAGTAATTTAAAAATGAAACATTCACTTAGAAAATTTATGTTCATCTTATTGCTTCTTTAAAAAATATCATTTATTACATAAAAACATCTGATTATTAACATTTGAATTATATAAAATAGGCTTAATATTTGATACATAGATAATACTATATATTCTGCAAAATAACAGTATATATCTAATATATATATATATATATATATGTATGTGTATATATATGTATGTGTATATATATATATATATATATATGTATGTGTATATATATGTATGTGTATATATATATATATATATATATATATATATATATAAATAACAGTGTATGTAGAATTTTTCAGTATATATATATATATATAGTATAATACTATATATACTGAAAAATTCAATCACTTAAGACAAAAAAATATTCATAAATTATTCTTAAGCTTACAGTCTGCATAGTACTGTTTCTGAAGGCAACAACAAACCATTAATATTTTAATTATTAAACAAAAGGAATGATTAAAAATATCATATATACACCTATATGTAGCTATATTCAATAAATTATGCAATAAAACTTCCATTAGCCTTTTTTAGAATAATTATGAGCTTATACTCATGCAATGTTAAATCAAATCGTGAATATAATTAGAAACCAATTTCAAAAACATAAAACAAAGTTTGAAAATAATATTTTTAACTAAAATCCATTTACTCATTGACTATTATTCAAGAAATCAATGCGAATACATTTGTTTAAATGCTATTCTACGTTGGAGTTGCAGCAGGTTTAACGGTAACAATGAGCCATATTTAATGAGAAGCATGCATACAGGGCGAAGTGAAAGGACATTTGGGGCAGTCACATCCAACCATATGTTATACGCCCCGTTTTGATTCAAGCCCGGATAAACATCCATATTTATTTTAATACATTGTTAGGGGTCCATTATTGCGCGGTTGGGACTTAGAGTGCTATTATAGGACCGAGATTTGAAACTGAACTTAATACGAACTATTCAGGACAGAATTTAAACCTGCATTTACGGAAGATTATGACCCTTTGCAATAGTTTTGTGTTGAAATGTAAATGTCAAACGTAGATTACAGTTATTAATATAAAATGGCTGAATCGTCCGTAAAGCTTTAGAATGAACTCCATGTGATGGATAGAGTTCCACACACGTGAATTGCCGTAGATGTAGAGTTTCTGTTAGCATTCGTTCATTAATTGTGTGTCGAGATTAATTATTTATTAGCAGTGTACAGTGTGTTTTGGTTGACATTAAACATATGATTGAATAGTGTTTAGTTTCATTCAAAAGCATATATGTATGTGAATATTTATATGTCTATATTTTCTCATTAGGTAGGTCTGTTAAATTAACACGATGAAACGGATATCAATATCATCAATAATTTACAATCATATTAATGTATGTTGCAATCTATTAATGCAGGTTACAATCATATTAAGTCCAATAATGTCCATAATTGTACTGTAATTCAGCATTATACCCACCCATGTTAGAATTTCACATCGTTAGAACTACATTCAATACTAATGAATTTATTATCTAATCTAAAATATTTAAAGAAATAAAAAAAATAATAAAGCAATGTTCAATATTGGCATTCAATGCCCATCAGATGGCAAATGAATGTAGAGAAGAAAAAGTATCTTCAAAAATGTAATTTAAAGAGGGTAACCCCGTTGCAGAAGTGCACACACACACGCATTTAAATACATTTTGCTTTATTTTTAGTTTTTCTAACAAGTGAAGTTGCAAAGCCAACTGAAATTCATCATCGAATTTATCTTCCACAAATTTGTGGAAATAAGTGAATATTCATCTGAATTTCGATTGATGGAGAAATGGCCTAAAACTAAAAATCCTTGGGGAATTTAATTTGATGTGGAAAAACAACATATGTATAATAAACCAAATCTGACTAAATTAATTGTAACTGCTAACTCCACCAATGAAAACAGACATGGCAAAAAATTCAAAATTAAAAAAAAAAAAAAATCTAGATAATGAACTGACACTCAGTCATAACTTTTCTGAAATATGTTTTGTCTATGTAAATGTCTGACCTAAGCTAGTTTTGTGCGTGTCGTCTCCGTGAATGCTCTCGGACAGGTGTTGAAAATAAAATGTTTAAAGTGATGGACATCTGCTTATTGAAGTGATATTATCCTTTATGTTCGAAAAGTCCATGATACAGATGTTGATAAAAAGATAAACATGTGTTTCTGACTTAGTCAAGAAATCATTTTTTAAACTTTTCTAAAGTTTTTTTCATTTGATTAATCCTTATAAACGTCAGGGCTAAGATTGAATTATTTTCACTGATGCTTTTGTTAATTTATAATAATATTAAAACATTTCCAGAAGTAATAAGTATAAATATATAGAACATATACATCTGACTATCGCCGGCTTGAAAATAAAATTTATAAAAAAATACAAATGCATTACTTGAACTTTAGTAAGGCATTGATTAGTTAATGAAGAAAATTAAAAAAAAAAAAAAAAAAACTTTAAAATATGTTTGTTAATTTTAGAATTTAGCATTTATTTAAAAATATAAGTAGTAATCGTTAAATGATTGTATTAATATTAGTTAATATATTATATAATGTTTTCATTAAAATGTATGGCATGACATTATACTGATATACTATAATTCAAAATGTGTAAAAATTATATAAATTTAAACTTAAGTTCAATTTTGACTTTTGATATTTTTGTTTCAATGTGTTCACATTTTCAAAACAGTAAAAATGTAAAAAAATGCAATATTCATTTAGAACATGGATAAATAAATTAGCACGTTTAACATAATTTATATTTTCTCTTAACAGTTATTTTATATTAGACTTAACTTTTATATTTCTTGAAATCCCTACTGTAAATGAAATCAGCTAGTCTCCGTACCTCATTTTGGACATATATGAGAACTCAACAGAAGATATATCAAAATGCAAACAATTAGATTATTTTCAGCGCATCTCATTTAATCTAATTAACAATAAACTTGTTTTTTTTTCTTATAAACCAACCAATAAATAAGATTTGATGGAAATATTTGCAAAATATAAATTTTTCAGCTTGCATATTAACCAAAAACATTAACAACAGATTTGCCTCCTTCTACGTCATCTTTCCCACTTCCAATCAGAAAAGTGGTTCTTTCTTATTGCCAACGGTAATGGGAATTTAATGGCGCACACCCCCTTTGCTCACCCTTCGAAGTTCCACGTGCACCCTGCACCCTTTCTGAAAGTAATGCCAACTTTCCTGATGTCTCCAGCTGAACTCCAAGGTGGATGAAATTTCAATAATCGCAGCTGTATCACATCTTTTCCTGCTGCACTTTACATTCAATATCTCTTCCATCATTGAGTCAGATAGCATCAAGATTTTTTAAAATAGTACTAATACTCTGTTTAGTAGACAATGGGTCGTTCATACTAGTTTAAATATTCTTACTAGTTCATACTAGTTCTAGTATTATTTAGTTCAAATCTAATTGCTATTTGGTTTAAGAACAATTTATAATAGTTGACATCAATGCCGTGGATCACCTATCCAAAATTGTTGCTTAAAAAAATTCCATGTTTGTTTCTCTCTCTAAATGCCTTATTTAAGTATGTTGTAAAAGAATCCTGATTATTCACACTGCAGACTATTTGTTGAAAAAATAATTTGTAATAGTTTACTTGTACTGTTTTGTAGTTTTCCTATATTTGAGTTTTGGGAGGTTTCATTTCTTTTGTAAGAAAGGATTTTGCTTTAAAATAAAACGTTGTACTGAAGAAAAGACTCAAATACCATCAAACAGCGATTTTTAAG
Organism: Caerostris darwini; assembly: GCA_021605075.1. Taxonomy (NCBI): domain Eukaryota; kingdom Metazoa; phylum Arthropoda; class Arachnida; order Araneae; family Araneidae; genus Caerostris; species Caerostris darwini. The sequence continues at coordinate 223,742 of BPLQ01006803.1, read as the reverse complement.
AAGGATTTTTGGAGTAGATAAATTTTGTCTCATTTTTGTAAAGTACATTGATGTTGAATTTTAATTCCTCGAAAAGAAAGTTTAAAAAAATGTTAATTTAAAATTTAAAAAATATAATGAAAATATAGTGTTGTTAAACAATAAAAGTATCGATTGTTATCAAGGATAAGTAATAACTATTATGTTACCAAACTAGTTAAATAGCCATTAAAATATAACATATATGAAAACCATTCGAACCACCATTACCACACACACTAAATAAAAGGATAATTCATATTTTGAGTATTACTTTAAGGAAAAAAAGTTTCTCAAAAGAAACAAAAAAGCAATAGATTTAAGGAAAGGCCTAATTTTTTTTTTTTGTTAGCATAAAAACTATTGTACAATATTTAAGAATAATTCTGTATTTGCAATTATATGAATTAAAATTAATATATTAATTAAATTATATTAATTGAATTAAAATTATATTCAATGGCTTATTTTTTATGAACCAGAAAATCATAACAAAAAGTACATTGATTTTTTATTGCTGTTCAAATAAAATTGAGGTTTCTAGGATGAGTCTCGAATTTTCTATTATAAAAATTATGGAAAAATAATTATTTTTAATTCCTTGCATAATATAATTAAAAGGTTAATTAATCTGTTTGTACAAACGTGTAAAAAATTTATTCCACAATTTAAAGTAACATTTTTAATTATTATTATTTTTTTAAGAAATATAATTTAGGATGATATATTCTATAAGTATTGGCAAAAAATTATTTGTTCTGCAGTTAAATTATGAAATTTATATATATATATCGATAGATAGATATAGATGTATATTATGCGTGTTTTTTTTCCCTTCTTATAGCAATGCAATGCAATTTGTAACTGGTTGTAGAATCCACATTCCAAAGCGTGATTCCAAATCATATCTTTATTCTTCTTTATAAGTAGAAGGATACCGTTTAATTCCCATTGAGAATAATGAAAAATAATGGAAGGAGAGGTACTGAAGCATGACGTAACTAACGGCCACGCATTGCATGAAAATGTAACATTCTTTCAACAGAACGTACATCACCATTGCGCGCTATTAATGAAAGCGATGTTCAGCAAATGCAGGGTCCGTTACGCTTCGAAAATCAAGTATTATTTACGGCAGCCAATCATCCAGAAAGAGTACTTCTCCGCGCCGGTGAGCTCTGATCTAATCCAACGAATTTTCGTTTCGAGAATTAGAATGAGCTGCCTGCTCTATTGGGCATTCGACCCATGCGCATTTCCACTGAACAGCTGAAGGCAGGAACGAATCCTCATGACGTCAGCGGAAGTCGTCATACACACAAAAGTTCCTCTTCTTCTTCTTGCGGAGAGACGACGAAGAGAATTTGCTTCAAGTGCCATTTTCTAAAGGGTTTATTTGCATAATTTTCATCAAAGAAAATAGTTGGTGTGCGATGTCGGGAGCAAATTAGATTGGATGTACTTTAAAATTCACGATCGTCCACTCAAATTCTCTTAACAAATTAGATTTTTAATGCTATAAGTACTGTTTCTTAATACTATAAGACTACACGTAATTAAAGTTAGGAACTAAAGAATGTATTGCAAACTCACTACAATATTTTTTCTTTTTAAGTTTACTCCCATTTTCAAATATCAAATTAGGTAGATTATTTTGTAACAGATAATTAACATATTAAAGAAATTTGAAATTTTTTTAGTCATATAGAGCTAATAAACGTACACTTTAACTGAATTCTAATATCCACTAATTATTTTGGTAAGATAATATTATTATTATAAAATAATTATTATAATATTAAGATAATATTATTATTATGAAATAATAATATTATCTAGTATCTTACAAATTAGATTTAAGATTTCTTAGTAAGATTATATCCTATCATTTTACCAAGAAAATTAAAGTTTTCCTTTATTAAATTATATAAAGAAATATTTTCTTGTGAATCTTTTCGGATACAAATAATAAAAATGACTTAATTCATAAAATTTCAGTTCTGTCCTAAAAACCAACTGTAAAGAATAATTTCAATAAATGTGATTTTTAAAAAATAATTTCAAAAAGTTGAATTTTCCAGTTTTCCAATTTTCCATTAACATTTAAAAAAATCAACGCATAAAAAGCCGTATAATTTCTCAAACGTAAGTTTAAGAAGGTTCTAATTCCAAAACTGCTTTACATATAAAAATGTTTAATTGTCATAACTACTCTGTATCAAAAGTTGTACGGATAATAGATTCTATATTTCCCTTCTAACACTACAAGATGTATTATTTCCGTAATGGAAAAATTTATACGCTTTAAATCACGGCTAATAAATTGAAAAGTTTATTTTTCACTTAAAAATGCTATCGCTTGAATGACACGGCTTTGATTACTAGTTTTACCAGAGTTTAAAATAAAAATTCTTCCAGACAAGCATCTAGAAAGTTAATGTCCTTCCTCAACTGTGGTTCTTTCCAGCCTAGTTATTTATCTTGTTCATTCCAGGCACAAATACAAGAATTTTCATGTTATGTTCACTAGTTGGTTTTCAAGTTAGGTTAACCAGCTCAAAAGACCAATGCTTAGTCTTCACTAGAGGTGGGCAATAGGAGTCTGAAGCCATGAATTTTTGAAAGAATCGTGCATCAGACTTAGGAGACGGTATTAAAATCCGACTCCACTTTTATAAAAATAATTTTTATTTGTTCAATATTTTGAGAATTAATATTAAAATAATATGTTAAGTAAGTAATTCAGTTGTATACTACAACTATACAGCAGCTAGCAAAGACAGCTACTATTTTAGCAGTAGACCAAGTAAGTGTTGAATGACGGCTTTTATTTTTAGAAGTTGAATAATGAAAGAATATCTTATAACAGTTATTTTTTTACATCAAATAGGATTTAGTGTATTACAAAAATATTTATATAGAATTATTTTGTAAACAAATTTAAAATAAAGATATATTTTTTTCAATTAGCTGAAATACTACATCATTAAAATTGTAAAAAAGTACATTGTTAATGCGAATTTTTTTTTTTACTGCGTTATAAATCCAATGACAGTTATTACATCTATTTCACAAACAATTTCAATCACAACTAATTATAACAATAACGAATTTATTTTTTTCCCATAGTTCGTAAAATTACGGGTAAAGATGAAAAAAAAAAGAATTTACCTCCACACACTGCTGCAGACAGACGCTGACTGTCGCCAGAAAGATGACGAAGTCTGAGCTCTGGAACTTGAAGGCACGAAATTGGGATCTCAAGACACCGTCCGAAGATGGGAACACATCCAGCACAAAGGGATCCACAGAACATCTGGAACATTCATCAAAGTAACACACTATTAATCGAAATATAACGGACTGTGAATGATTTCAATACACATGACAGCAATTTATCCATCTCTAGTTATTACTGATTTACTGTTTGTTTTATATTTTTCATTTTAAAATTTGATTGTATCAGATTTATTACTAAATGTAGCTTGTATTTTCCAATCACATCAAATAAAGGATGGAAGCATTTTTAGTGGTATTAGAAGATAAATGGATTGCATTTTTGCATGATTAATTGATTTTGCATTTACTCAGAAAATATGTCCACAGGACTTGCCAACCGAAAGGCATTTTACAGAAATATGATGGTCAGTAATTTCTTAAGTAAACGGCTGTCAGTAATTTCCAACAAAGAAACTACATTTAAACTTCATTGTGAATGTTATTTATTTATTTTATTACGAAGAGAGAAAAAATAATTTATAGTATTATAGAATTTAGATTTTATTTATCGTTCGTCAAAAAAAAAGCACTCTCAAGTTTATCATGAAGGCAATCCATCTGCATAAAGAACCAAAAATATATTATTTTAAGGTATTGTTCTTCTTCTGGGATTTACGCTTAGTAAATAATAATTACAATATGTTGAAATTATCTACTAATGTAAGTTAATAGACACCAGTACAATGAAATAATAAGATTTTGGATGATATAGCAGAAATGCCTTACCCATTCATAACGACAACTTCTTCATGTCCTCTCGTGGCGTCCGTTAAAGTCAAATATCGCAGCGATATATCGTAGTGAGCTGGAAAAAAATGAAATAAAATGATAATTTCACAAGACTGAAATAAATAATTAGAAACATTTTAATTAATTTTATTAAGGTATTTTATTTTTATTTTGGTTTTATTTTTTTATAATTACTTTCTCAATACATTTCGTAAAATAGATATTATAAATTCATAAATCTGTGAGAATTAATATTATCAATATTTCTACGTCATATTGCTAATTGTTCTTTGGTGTAATCAAGTTAACTGATGTTAAGTTTCAGAAATCTGTAGAATTTTAAACAAATGAATTCAAATATATAATAAACATATGTAAGCCATGCTTTTTAGTGCATGTGAGAGAATCCTTTTTGAGTCAATAAATAGAATATATAACAAATTAATAAATTAAAACCATTAATGGTACTGTTTCTTAATGCGATCTATATACAGAATTAAATAGGTTCGCAACTTCGTTAAAATAAAGAATATTTAAAATGGAATAAAAATAGTAAAAGCATAAATAATTTAATTTTATAAAAAAAGAAACTAAAATTACAAAATCTAAATTCCACAAACCTTAACATATATCACGGTTTTAAAATTATTTAAAACAGTATTAAATTAAATTGCTATTAATGTAAATTTTTCAAAAACATTTCTGATATATCATAACAATTTACGTAGTTTTTTAACTATTATTATGGCAAAAAAAGCATAAATATTCAAAAAAAAAAAGCTTCAAAAGCAACACCATAGCAGAAATGCTTCTAATGTAAAAAAAAAACTATTACAAAAACAATCATAAATTCAGATACCGGCTTTTTCAATTTATAGTAAAATACATTTTCTTTCCAAAAAATCTAGAAAATGTATCAATTGTATCTCATTCTGATGGATCATTAAAATATTTTTATAGGAATAAGATAAGATAAGATAAGACCTAAAAGTCTTTAAGCAAATATCGTGCACTCAATACTTTAGAAAATCAAGATACTTCATCTTTAAGAAATAATTAGACCTGTGCCTAATTATTTCATTAGACATATGTCTATTACGATAATCTTCTTCTGCAATCTGAAATATTTCTGAAATCACGATATCTAAAAATTAACTCTGCTTTTACATTACTTGTCTAACATATACTTCCTGATACGAGACTACATATTCAACAATCCAGCATTGTAAAGAATGCTGTCCAAAATAAACTCGCTATTTTTTTTTGTACTTATTACATTTATTTTTTTAATAAAATGATATATATTTTTTTAATAATTTGTTAAAACAATTTCTTATTACAAAGGTTAAAACTTATTAATCAAGCTAGGATTGACAAAGTACTTTTCTAGTAAACTTATTCTTCGCCGATTCATTACAGAGAAAATATTTATATTGCACATATTTCTTAAATTTTTACCTTAGCAAATCTAATACTTTTTTTTTTATGTGCAAAAGTTAAGAATTAAGCGAAAAGGGACAGGGAAGATATTGTACAAGAAAAAGTAAAAGTTCTTTAAAAGTTTTTACCTGTTTATTTTACATCGTAACATAATTTTTATTTGACAAGCAGAAAAAATGTATTCCACTTTAAAAATTAAGTCGAACATCACAGCTGTCGATGAAATTTTCATGACTGAGCTATCACGAAACGGTGGAAATCCAAATCTTTAAAAAATGCGTGCAACCCGCACTAGGCTGAACTTACCAGGTGATGGGATTGGTCAAAATTGATGATAATGCGGCAATCAATCAAAAGCTGTCAATTCCACATCATTTAAGTTTAAAAAAATTAAACTTTAGACCAGATTATGCAAAGTGTGTAATCCATCAATAATAAGTTACGCCAAACTTTTCCCTCTAATAAAAAAAATAAATAAACATCTAGGATGTATCTCCTTAAATTACGCCCTACGTTAATTAAAAATACATTAATGACGTACTCTCTATTTGAAAAATAATACTTTCTCGAAAATCAACAATTGATTGATTAATACTTGACAATCCCCTTCATCGGTTATCATTTAAACAAGTAATATAAAAAAAAAAATTTCATAGTCAATCCCTACTTTTTTTTCACTATATTGCAGAAAGTTCTTTATAAATAATTTTCATTCATTTTTTTAAGTTTATCTGACGCCATTTATTGGTAGATACATGCAACTTAAATCTAAAAAAATCTAAAATTAATTAATTAAATTTAATGAATTGATTAATATTTGAAAAAACTGTATTCACATCCAGTGTCATCCCCTCCAAGTTAAAAAAAATGTATTTGAACTAAATAAAAAGTATTATGAATAAAAATGTATGAATGAATAAAAAGTATTTTATGAACGATTGAAAATTTGAAAAAGATATATATAGGGAGAGTGTGAGCTAAAAGAAGGTATTGAATAACACTTTCTGAAAAATCAGCATTTGATTGATTAATGTCTGACAATCACATTCATTGGTTATCATTTGAATAAACCTTCTCAAATCCTCAGTTCTAATAACTTTTTTTTTTTTAAATATTAAACTAAAGGATTGATGTTTTTCATTAAAATGTTACTTTTTTTTTACCTTCAACTAAAAGCTGCCATTATGTAACAACAGTAAGCAAACGTGAATGGATAAAGAAGTATTATTTACTTTCAAAGCATTAACATCGTAAATACTTATTTCGTTACACAACTTTCGTAATAAAACTTAAAAAAAAACTCATTTTATGAATAGCATAGAGATTTAAATTTAAGTAAGAAAATATATTTATTTCCTCAAAAATAACTTTTACTTCCATTAAGCGAAAAGAGATTATAAACGTAAGTCATTTTTGATACTTGATACTCCAACTTCATGTTTGCTCTGGAAATGTAAAGAACTGCAAGATGGTATCTAATCATGATTAATTTATTTTCTTGTAAGCTTTTATGTGTTCAGATTTCACTCTGGAAAAAGGATTGTTATGTTTATATTTGCATAATTGTAATCATTGAATGTATCATTTTACAGTGAATTGTTTTTTTTCTTCTTTTATGTTTCAAAAGGAAAATAATTGAGGAAAATACTTTCTACGCTTATTGATTTTTTTGTTAATATATTACAGTAAATTATGAGGTTTGGAATTATTAATGATTTTACTTGATAAATATACATTGAAGCAGTAAATAATTAGTTTTATGTCCATGCTTATGTACTTATACTTTAAAATTTTATGTTTAGTATTGCTTAGAAATAAAAAAAATAATAATTTTATGTTTCTAAAAACTTTTTATCAGAAGTTCACGCTTTTTTATTTAAAGATTAATGTTATACATATTGTTCAATATATTTTGACGGAAGCTTATTATTGTTCGTTTTATATTATTAACAATGTTTGACGGAAACAATTTTTGCACGTTTTATATTCCAATTCATTAAAAGTTTGTCAAAAGGTTGCGATTTATTCTTTAAAGAGTCGTATACCCATTATAAAAAAAAACAATTATTTCTCTATTAGCTAACCCTTTTTATGAATTAAAGAAATGACTGTGTCTCACTGCTTTATTATTAAATTAATGTTTTTTAAACTTTTTATCTTTTCGTCCATCTTAAAGTGAAATATTGCCTCAAACACTTGATCATCTATAAATACTACAGTAACATTTATTTTAGCTATGAAAAAAGGAGAATGTTAAAAATACAAATAAGAAATGTACAGTATTATGTTGCATGAAAAGATTTTTTTTGTTTAAATAAAACAATAAGCAATCAGAGAATATTAAATTACAACCAAATTAATTCAGTTTCATCATTCAATTATCTATGTAATGAATAGACAATTTTTTAGAATTTTTTTACCAAATTAAAAATGTAATAAAAATTCAGTAAGATATATTTTTACTTAATCTGTGATTCAAAGGTAGTAAAAAAGGCATTTTCCCGTATGCATATTTTGGAGGAAAAAATCAAAACATTTTAACGTTTTTTAGAGTTTAAATCACGGTATACGTATCAAATAAAGAAAAATTATTATTATTTATATTGCTGTAATAAAGTCCACTGATCAAAATAGTTTTTTATTATTAATGATAATATATGGTTATTATGTGATTATTTATTTATTTTTCTGGTTGATTAAAATCAATTTAGTTTTCTTCAGGAAATATGCTGTGCTTCGTAGTATGAAAGTAATTGGTTTATTAAACTATTCAATTATAAATAAAGTCTCATTAAAATGATTATATATTTTTCTCGTTGTTTGAGAATGGATAATATTCAATTCGTCATATAAATTACAACATCAATTCTTACATTTTATTTCTATTTCTACCTCCGTTTATTATTATTGTTATTGTAATGCCTCTACAAAAAGAATGAAATTTACATTCAATTGGAAACATGATATACTCGAAAAGTTTGAAATATCTGAATGAAGGTTTTATTTTGAAAAAAGACATAAAAATATTTTCACTTCTCATTGATGAAAATATAAAAAATAATACATTAAGCAAAACATTTATAGTCAGATCTAAAGCATTACAAACTAATAAAATCAATTAATAATATATTGAATTGCATAATTTCTAATTACAAGAAAATGAGTATTGAAAAAATACCATCATTTTTACGATATTTTTTAATATAGATTTCTTCAAAGTTAATGTAAACTATTTTTTAATAGTTTGCCTTAATTTTGAAGAAATGGCAATATTTATGCCGTTGTCAAAGAAATGGCAATTTTTTGTATTTCTGGTAAAAATGGCTTTGAAACAAAGATAGACATTGTCGAAACAATTCAAAAAGAAAATGCTAAAATTAACAAGCGTAGAAAAATTGGTTTATGCATTTTAAAGTCAAATGAGATACATATTAATTACATTATAACAAAGTCATCAAAAGGGATGTACATTTCAAAAATGTATGTAAAATTTTACAGTATGCATAACTATTAAAATTAAAATTCACATTGCGATGCATATGTGTAAAGCGAAGCAATTTGAAATTCAAAATGTGAAACATAAATTCCCCTTTTAAAATATTCCAAACATGATTCAAGTAGCACACAAAATAAGTCATTATTTTCAGAATCCAGAAACATTCTTCTAGAGTAATTCTCACACAACACAAATACAATTATGTGGACACACGAAAGATTCCACGTGTTATGAAAAGCACGGGTTAAAACTCTTTTCAAAAGTACGAAACAGTAACTAATTTGAGATGTGCACTACATCCTACAGCGAGTTTTCTAAGGCAGAAGTGGGTGTGATTGCAGCAGTGTTAATGGGCAAAGAGCTGGCTGCGGTTTACTTAAATTGCCCCTCTTAAAGAGAGCCATTATTTTCAGCAGAGAGTCGAAATTCGCGGGGCTTCATTGTCATTGTTAGTATAAAGCCGTGCATGTTTTGGTCGTTGAAATAAGAATTAAAGCGAAAATTTTTAAAAAATGCATGGCGGAGATGATTTGAATGTCATTTTATAATCACGTCGACGAAGCTTTTGCCATGAATTATAATAGGGAGGGGTGTTTATTTGAGTTATAAGAATTAGAAAGCATACGATGAATTTTTGATGATTATGAGTAAATTTGGTTTAAATGTTTTGTAGAAGTTAATGTTTTAATTAAATAAAGATGCCTGATCATTTCACACGAGTTCAGAATGTAATGAAAAATAAAGCTATATTTAATAGTATATTTAGCAAAGGCAATACTTTTATTGTGAATTGATTTCTAGTAAAAATATTGGTTTGGGATAAATTTAAGTATACTTGTAAATATGGATGTTCTGTTTCATTAAAACCTATTATAAAGACGAGTTAGAAATGAGGGATTTAACAATAATTTGAAAGCTTACTGACCGGTTTACAATACATTACATATAAGTAATTTATTTAATAACATAATGAATTTAATACATTCTATTTTACAAGAAAATTAGTATTAAAATAACTACTATCATTTTTATGATAATTTTTTAATAATTTGTATTTTCTTTTAAAAGATGGCAATATTTAGTAATTTCTGCAGAAAATGGCGTTAAAACGACAGACATTGTTGAAACAATCCAAAAATAAAATAATAAAAATTAACAAGCGTAGAAAAATTGTTTCCTGTATTTTAAAGTCAAATAAGATACATATTAAATACATTATAACAAAGTCGTCAAAAGTATGTACATTTTTAAAATGTATGTAAAATTTTGTAGTAGGCATAACTATTAAAATTAAAATTCACATTGTGATGCATTATGCGTAAAGCGAAGTATTTTGGAAATTCAAAATTTAGAAACATTAATTCCACTTTTAAAATATTCCAAACATGACTCAGTTGCACACAAAATAAGTCATTATTTTCAGAATCCAGAAACATTCTTCTAGAGTAATTCACACACCACATAAATACAATTATGTGGACACACGAAAGTTTCCCCCGTGTTGTGAAAAGCACGGGGAAAACTCTTTTCAAAAGCACGAAACAGTAACTAATTTTAGAATGTGCACTACATCCTACAGCGAGTTTTCTGAGGCAGAAGTGGGTGTGATTGCAGCAGTGTTAATGGGCAAAGAGCTGGCTGCGGTTTACTTAAATTGCCCCTCTTAAAGAGAGGCCATTATTTTCAGCAGAGAGTCGAAATTCGTGGGCTTCATTGTCATTGTTAGCATACTGCCGTGCATGTCTTGGTCGCCAAAAGAATTAAAGCGAAAGTTTTTAAAAATGCACGGCGGAGATGATTTGAATGGCATTTTAGAATTACGTCGACAAAGCTTTTGCCCTGAATTATAATAGGGAGGGGTGTTTATTTGAGTTGTTATAAGAATCAGAAAGCGTACGATGAATTTGTGATGATTATTATGAACAAATATGGTTTGAATGTTTTGGAGAAGTCAGTATTTTAATTAAATAAAGATGCTTGCTCATTTTACAGAGTTAATGTTTCAGTATCATATTAACAATAACGCTATATTGGATTGTATAGTTAGAAAAGGCAATGCTTTTATTATGAATTGATTTCTAGTAATAATATTGGTTTTGTTTGAATTTAAGTATACTTATAAAAATAAATATTCTGTTTTATTAAAACCAATTATAAAGTATACAGGATTTTAACAGTAATATAAACTAGTAAAATCAATTGATAATAAATTAAACTGTATAATTTCTTTTTACTAACTACTATAAATTTTATGGTATTTTTTAATAATTTGCACTTTGAAGAAATGGCAATATTTATGCATTTCTGTAAAAAATGGCGTGAAACAAAGACAGACATTGTCGCAACATTCCAAAAATAAAATAATAAAAAAATTAACAAGCGTAGAAAAATTATTTTATTTATTTTAAAGTCAAAAAAGATTCATATTTATTATATTTTAACAAAGTCATCAAAAGGGATGTACATCTTTAAAATGTATGTAAAATTTTGTAGTAGGCATAACTATTAAAATTAAAATTAACATTGTGATGAATTATGCGTAAAGCGAAGCATTTTGAAATTCAAAATTTAGAAACATTAATTCCACTTTTAAAATATTCCAAACATGATTCAGTTGCACACAAAATAAGTCATTATTTTTCAGAATCCAGAAACGATCTTCTAGAGTAATTCACACACAACGTAAATACAATTATGTGGACACACGAAAGTGTCCCCCATGTTATGAGAAGCACGGGGAAAACTCTTTCAAAAGCACGAAACAGTAACTAATTTTAGACGTGCAGTTCATCCTACAGCGAGTTTTCTAAGGCAGAAGTGGGTGTGATTGCAGCAGTGTTAATGGGCAAAGAGCTGGCTGCGGTTTACTTAAATTGCCCCTCTTAAAGAGAGGCCATTATTTTCAGCAGAGAGTCGAAATTCGTGGGCTTCATTGTCATTGTTAGCATACTGCCGTGCATGTCTTGGTCGCCAAAAGAATTAAAGCGAAAGTTTTTAAAAATGCACGGCGGAGATGATTTGAATGGCATTTTAGAATTACGTCGACAAAGCTTTTGCCCTGAATTATAATAGGGAGGGGTGTTTATTTGAGTTGTTATAAGAATCAGAAAGTGTACGATGAATTTTTGATGATTATTCTAAGTAAATAAGGTTTAAATGTTTTGGAGAAGTCAATATTTTAATTAAATAAAGATGGCTGTTCATTTAAGAGGAGTTAATGTTTCAGAATCATCCATTGTGAGTTGATTTCTAGTAATAATATTGGTTTCGGTTGAATTTAAGTATATTTATAAATAGGAATATTCTATTTTATTAAAACCTATTATATAGACGAGTTCGAACTGAGGAGTTTAACGTTTAATTGCATTTAATTTGCATACGATTAATTTATTCAATAAAATGAAAAGCGAATTTAATAATACATTCTTATATATTTCCAATTAAATAACAATAAAGATAATTGCTAAGTTCTTATATGATTATTTTTATTATTTAATAAATGATGCATTTTTAAAACTATTAAATTTTGAAATACATAGAGAAAAAGAAGATTTTATTTCATGTAATAAATTCACTTGTAATTACAAATAGTAAACCTTTTTGCAAATCTGCATAAATATTTGCTCCTTTTTTGTATAAAATTAATTTTGGATATCAGTAAGTTTTGCTGTATTTGAAAGACAGTGAAACTTTTAACATCGGACGCAATTTTCCAATATATATATATATATATATATTAATAACAATAATATTAATTCCATTAAGTTGCTGTTTGGTGTAAGAGTAGTCAATGTTTATTTAAGAGTATATATATAGATATATATATAGATATTATTTTGTATTCACCTGAAAAGACGTGGTAAAATAACTGTTTAAATTGTTAAAAATCATGCCTTAACACTACTTTTATTTTAGAAAATATGTTAATAAGTGAAACGATTACTTAAAACAAAAATCTTACAATTTACTTGATAAACTTGTTTAAAACAACTGTTAATAATAAAGCTTGCCATAAAGGAAAATCTTCGAATCGCTGAACTATGAAAAGGGTTATGTTATGTTTCCTTGGATCATGCAATTAATATAAATATTGCTGTTGTAATAGTTTACATCTTTGTTTGGTATTCAATTAGTACATTTCATTTTTAAGTAAAATACTGATCCATTAAACATTTTCCAAATCTTTTAAAATATTAATACATCTAATCGACAATGCATTATGTTTCATTTTAAGAAGAAAAACAAATGGGAATTTCATTTAAGATGCTCTCTGGTGTAATGGTATTCAAGGTTTATTTAAAGAGTAGAATCACTAAAGATGTTAAATAGAAGCAGCTTAATGGAACACATTTTCATCACATACGCTTTTAAAGAAAATTGATATTAATAACAAACTAATATGTTTTTTTTTATGTATTTCAGAAGATTACGAAAGTAAACATTTAAAATATTTACGAGACTGTTTTTTTTCATTCAACGATTAAGGTCTTACTTGCGTATCATCAAATTTAATTCTCGAGTAACTTCTCATTTGTTACAGGCTTTTACTCGTATCTGCAGGATAATATTCTACGTGAATAAGAAGATTATTTTAGATTATTTAAAAGCTTTTTTTTTTAAAATAACTAGAGATACATACCATTATCTGTAGGAAATAAGTTTGTTAAATATTTAATATATTCAAGGCAATTTATTTAACATCGTAAGTTCAATGGATACTTAAATATAAGGATGTGATAATATTTATCATATATTTAAGACTTCTTCATATGTCTTAGGTGTAGAATAATATTTTATTCATTCAAGTTTTATGTTCCATCTAAATTCAATATGATATCAATTGAATAAGAATGAATAAGTTCTGAATTTTATATCTAAGCATAATGTACAAAAATGTGAATAACTATTTCATTTATTTTGAAAGCAATTTATATCACTGGAATAATATATAGCGTGTATAAGTTATAATATTTTAATCCAATGTAAATAGATTAAATTATTTACAATGTGTGTTTCTTAAATTGAAAAAGTTTTTAAATAATTTATATGTCTTACTTATAATTTTAAAAAAAATGCAAAAAAACATTTATATAATTAATTAAAAAATTAAACTATTTTTAATAAAATAAACAAATTGGTATTCTTAGGATTTGTTAATTCAATTTACATGATAATTTTGTAGTATAGGGTATAAAACCACAGCAATCATCTCATTATTTCATATACATTAAGTAATTTATGTTATAAATTAACAACCCTGGAATTTCAACAATATAAATTATATTTTCACACAGTAATATATTTAATTATGCTTTTATTTTTATTATATGTAGTTAATCATAGATATGAATAATATTCATAAATTTTATACATAAAATTAGATAAATCAAAATAAAAAGAATCGGAAAGAGGAAATGATCATGGCAACTGTAAAGAAGAACTGTTAATTAAATAAAGTAGTAATTGAAAAATCACAATTTAAAAATTAAATTTGCTAATCAATAAGGGAAGTTTCTGAGTATGACTGTTGTGCTATTTCATAAGCCGATCGATTATCATTTTAGAAAAATAATTCATTTTTTATGAGACAGTTAAAAATCAAATGTTTCTGGGGTTTTTTTCCATTGTTTCTCAATCATCCATACCTTGTAAATTCAAAAAAGTACATACTAATTTTTATCATATGCGAAAACATCATTTATTACAAAATGAACACAAAATTATTTTATCCCGCTTTTTCCATGTTTATCATATTACAAACTTATAATTTACAAATACAGTTCATCAATAAACTATCTCATTAAAATTCAAGTTAGAAATAATAATTTGAATAACTTGATTTTCATAATTATACTACATATACAATGCTATATTTTTGAGTGAAATTTTTTCACTAATTTCTAATACTTAATCATCCAATTCAATAATTTTTAAATAATCAAACTTTTATAATAAGGTTAGATAAATTTCCCCAAACTGAACTTTATAATAAATCCAAAATCCAGCATATCATAGCTACTCTCAGAACAATACAGAGAAAGCTTTTAGTCAAGTTATTATCTGTCACACCTACAAACAGTGGCATTAAACATTACAGAACTCAGCTGTTCCCCTTTCAAAACACCATTTAAAATCCCTCCCCCGATGCACGTTTTAAACCTATTTATTACACCTCCTCAACTCTAATGAATCGAACTCCTTGTAACAAGCCCAGTTTGATATCTGCTCGTGTAAAATTAACTTCGATGGTAGGGGAGAAACAGTTGGAGAACTCATAATTACAATCATATCCCAGCAGCCCCACAACAGTGAATTTCGTTGCAATTTGATAGATGATAGGGTAGAAAGAGTCGCACTCGAACAATGGGCAATGCGATTGTTGTTCGAAACGATCGTATGCCGATGTAGTGGGCAGGGCTCCGTCTGACACTGAGGAATGATGTTATGGCGGATTGTCGGCTCGAGTATCGGAACTGAAACTTCAAATGAAAAATGGACCGAGCTTTCAGTGGAACATTTTGTTATGTTCTCCCTCCCTCCCTCTTGATAGCTACAGGGAAGGAGTAACAGCGGACAGAAATGCTGCAAAAGTTTTGCAGTGATGTATGCTATTTTGTCGTTGGAATAAAATTAGGCACTATACGTACTTGACAAGTGAATTGTTCATTCGATTGCGCCTTAATGGAATAAAATGAAAATATTTCATTTGTTCATTTCTGTCTGATTGCACAGACGGGAGATTTTCTTTTTTGTTAGACTTAGAGTTCTGAAATAGATTTTTAGTCATGCAGTAATGCGCCATAGATTTTCTTTTTTTGCTCTCCAATTACTTGACTTGATGTCATTCGTCAGTGTAATTCGGGGGACAGCAGAAGATTTATTTGTAATTTCGAGACGCATCATGATGAGTTGTTCTCACAAAAGGGTCAGGATTATTCTCTGAAATTAAGAAGGGAAATGGCCTGGATATGTATTTGCAAATGAGAAAATGTGGATTGACATCATTTTTCAAGTCCAACGAAAGATGACTTATTTCTGAAGAACGTGTTAGTCTGACACATTTTTCTTGGCACGACAACGATAACGACACTAATTATTCATCTCTTTTTCAGTTCCAACTATTAGTTCACACACTTGCTGTATATATACACTGAAGTGACAAAAGTCATGGGATAGCAATATGCAAATTTTCAGATGGCAGTAGCATCGCGTAGAACAGGTATAAATGCGCAGTGCTTTCGCAGAGCTTTCATTTCTGTTCAAGTTATTCATGTGAAGAGGTTTTGACGTGATGATGACCTCACGACGGGAATTAACAGACTTTGAACGCGGAATGTTAGTTGGAGCTAGACGCATGGGTCATGGCCTTTCGGAAATCGTTAGGGAATTCAACATTCCCAGATCCACTGTGTCAAGAGTTTGCCGAGAGTAGGAAATTTCAAGCATAACATCCCACCATGGACAGCGCAGTGGTCGACCGCCTGCACTTAACGACCGAGACCGGCGACGTCTGCAAAGAGTCGTAAATTCTAACAGACAAGCAACACTGCGTCAAATAACCGCAGAAATCAATGTGGGACGTACAAGGGACTTGTCTGTTAGAACTGTGCGGAGAAATTTGACTTTCTTGGGCTATTCCAGCAGAAGACCGACTCGAGTGCCTTTACTGACAGAACGACATCGCTTGCAGCGACTCTCGTGGGCACGTGAGCATATCGGTTGGTCCCTAGATGAATGGAAAACCGTGGCCTGGTCCGATGAGTCACGATTTCAGTTGGTAAGAGCTGATGGTAGGGTTCGAGTGTGGCGCAGACCCCACGAAGCCATGGACCCAAACTGTCAGCAAGGCACTGTTCAAGCTGGTGGTGGCTCCGTAATGGTCTGGGCTGTTTTTTCATGGCATGGACTTGGTCCTCTGGTGCGACTGGACCGAACATTGACTGGAAATGCTTATGTTCAGCTACTTGGAGATCACTTGCAGCCATTCATGGACTTCATGTACCCAAACAACAATGGGATTTTTATGGATGACAATGCGCCATGTCACCGGGCCACAACAGTTCGCGATTGATTTGAAGAACATTCTGGACAATTCCAACGAATGATCTGGCAACCTAGCTCGCCCGACATGAATCCCATCGAGCATTTATGGGACATCATCGAGAGGTCTGTTCGGGCCCAAAATCTTGCACCATCAACGCTTTCACAATTATGGTCGTCTATCGAGACAGCATGGCTCAATATTCCTGCAGAAGACATCCAACGACTTGTTGAGTCCATGCCACGTCGAGTTGCTGCACTTCGCCGGGCGAAAGGAGGGTCGACACGATATTAGGAGGTATCCCATGACTTTTGTCACTTCAGTGTATATATATAGTACAAATTTTTAATAGTTAATAAAATACTTTGTATTCCTCCACTCAGGTTTAAATAAATTTTTTTAAACTTGTAGTGCATGATACTTGATGTTAATACAGTGTTTTTAAATACTAATTCATTAATTAAATTTTATTAATTATAAATTTAGTCAAATATTTTCACTCAGTAACGTATTTAATTATTTTTAATTTTTGACTATGTTGTTAATCATAGATATGTATCATACTCATACATTTTAAACATAAAATTGGATAAATGAAAATAAAAAGAATCGTAAAGATGAAATTATAATGACAACTATACAGAAGAAGAATGAATTAAACAAAATAGTAATTGGAAAATCACAATTTAAAATGAAATTTGCTAAACAATAAGGGTTATTTCTCATTATGATTGTTGTGTTATTCTACAATTTGATTATAATTCTAGAAAAATAACTAATTTTTTATGGGACAGTGTAAAATTAAATGCTTTTTTTTTTTTTTTTTACATTCTTCCAAAGTAATATATAACTTATCAATCATTGAAATATTTCAAAATACTTATAATTACCACTTTCTATCACATGAAAACATATAGTGTTTTTAAATGGAACATGGAATGACTTTATCCCGCATTTTTTATGTGTATAACGTTACAAAAGTAAAATTTACAAATGCAATTTATAAATAAACTATCTCAATAAAAGTTAGTTAAAATTTATAATCTTGTTAATTAACTTGAATAATAACATTTTCATAACTATATTACATATACGATGATATATTTTGTGTAATGTTTCCTTTAATTTCCAAGAATTAATCATCCAATTCAATAATTTATAAATAATCAAACTTTTATAACGAAGTTAGATAAATTTCACAATCGCAACTTTATAATAAATCAAAATCCAGCATACCATAGCTACTCCCAGAATAGTACAGAGAGAAAGCTTTTATTCAACTTATTATCTTTCACACAAAAGGCAGCAGCATCACCTACAAACAGTGGCATTAAACATCACAGAACTCAGCTGTTACCCTTTCAAAACACCATTTAAAATCTCCCCCGATGCACGCTTTAAACCTATTTATTAAACCTCCTCAACTCTAATGAATCGAACTCTCTTGTAACAAGCACGTCTGATATCTGCTCGTGTAAAATTAACTTCGATGGTATGGGAGAAACAGTTGCAGAACTCATAATTACAATCATATTCCAGCAGCCCAACAACAGTGAATTTTGTTGCAATTTGATAGATGATAGGGTAGAAAGAGTCGCACTCTAACAATGGGCATTGCGATTGTTGTTCGAAACGATCCTATGTCGATGTAGTGGGCAGGGCTCCGTCTGACACTGAAGAATGGTATGGCGGATTATCTGATCGAGTATAGGAACGGAACTTCGAATGAAAAATGGACCCAGCTTTCAGTGGAACATTCTGTTATGTTCTTCCTCCCTCCCTTCCTCTTGATAGCTACAGGCAGGGAGTAACAGCGGACAGAAATGCTGCAAAATTTTCAGTGATCTATACTATTTGGGCGTAGGAATAAAATTAGGCACTATACGAACTTGACAAGTGAATTGTTCATTTGATTGTGCTGTAATGGAATAAAATGAAAATATTTCAGTTGTTCATTTCTGTCTGATTGCAGAAGGGGATTTTCTTTTTTCGTTAGTCCGAGTTAGAAATAGATTTTCGGTCATTCAGTAATGCGCCATAGATTTGCTTTTTGTAATCTCAAATTACTTGACTTGATGTCATTCGTTCAATGAAATTGGGGGGGACTGCAGAAGTTTTATTTGTAATTCGTGACGTATCGTGATGAGTGGCTCTCTCAAAAAGGGTCAGGATTATTATCTGAGATTTTGAAGGGAAGTGACCTGGAAATATATTTGTAAAATGAGAAAATGTGGGTTGACATCATATTTCAAGTCCAACGAAAGTGTACTTATTTCTGAAGAATATGTTAGTTTATCAAATATTTATTGGTTTAACAATAACAACGACAGTTATTCATTTCTTTTTTAATGTAATAACAATATTTATAAATTAGATAAGTAATTGTAATATTTTTTAATACAATGATTCCATGATTTAACGATAATAAATATTATGACCGTGACTGGGTATCAAGCGCGCTTTCCTGCTTTCTTCATGATATATTCACTAAAAATAGTTTGGTTAAATATCCTTATAATTAGAATTATTTGAGACTTAAAAAATATGTTTAAAAAAACTTACATACTAATTTTTATCATATGCAAACACATTTTTTTTTTTATAAAAATAAACACAGAATGATTTTGCCCCGCACTTTCCATGTTTATTGCGTTACAAAATAAAATTTACAAAAACAATTTATCAATAAACTATCTCATTAAAAATCAAGTTAGAATTAATAACTTCAACAATAACATTATTATAATTATATTACATTTAAGATGATATATTTTCGTGTTAAATGGTTTTTTTTTTAATTTCAAAGACTTAATCTTCCAATTTAATAATTTCTAAATAACCAAACTTTTTTAATAAGGTTAGATAAATTTCACCAACTTGAACTTTATAATAAATCAAAATCCAGCATATCATATAGCTACTCCCAGAATAGTACAGAGAAAGCTTTTATTCAAGTTATTATCTGTCACACTAAAGGCAGCATCACCTACAAACAGTGACATTAAACATCGCAGAACTCAGCTGTTCCCCTTTCAAAACACCATTTAAAATCCCCCCGACACACTTTAAACCTATTTATTAAATCTCCTCAACTCTAATGAATCGAACTCCTGTAACAAGCCTAGTTTGATATCTGCTCGTGTAAAATTAACTTCGATGGTATGGGAGAAACGGTTGGAGAACTCATAATTACAATCATATCCCAGCAGCCCCACAACAGTGAATTTTGTTGCAATTTGGTACATGATAGGGTAGAAAGAGTCGCACTCGAACAATGGGCAATGCGATTGTTGTTCGAAACGATCGTATGCCGATGTAGTGGGCAGGGCTCTGTCTGACACTGAGGAATGATGGTATGGCGAATTGTCTGCTTGAGTATCGGAACGAAAGCTTCAAATGAAAAATGGACTGAACATTCAGCGGAACATTTTGTTATGTTCTTCTGATAGCTTCAGGAAGGGAGTAACAGCGGACAGAAATGCTGCAAAAATTTTGCAGTGATGTATACTATTCTGGCGTAGGAATAATATTAGGCACTATACGTACTTGACAAGTGAATTGTTCATTCGATTGCGCCTTAATGGAATAAAATGAAAATATTTCATTTCTTCATTTCTGTCTGATTGCAGACGGGGGATTTTCTTTTTTGTTAGATTTAGAGTTCTGAAATAGATTTTCAGTCATGCAGTAATACGTCATAGATTTTGTTTTTGTGCTCTCCAATTACTTGACTTGATGTCATTCGTCAGTGTAATTGGGGGGACAGCAGAAGATTTATTTGTAATTTCGAGACGCATCATGATGAGTTGTTCTCACAAAAGGGTCAGGATTATTAGTTGAGATTATGAAGTGAATTGGCCTGGATATGTATTTTCAAATGAAAAAATGTGAATTCACATCATTTCTGAGATTATGAAGGGAATCCGCCTGGATTTGTATTTGTAAATGAGAAAATGTAGGATAACACCATTTTCAAATCCAACGAAATTGGACTTATTTCTGAAGAACTAGTTAGTCTATCAAATTTTTTTTTGGCTTAACAATATCAACGAAACTAATTATTAATATCGTTTTTAATGTAATGACAACATTTATAAATTAAATAAGTAATTGTAATTTCTTTTTCAGTTCCTGCTATTAGTTAACACTCTCTCTCTATATATTTTGTTCAAATTTCTAATCGTTAATAAAATACTTTTATTCATCCACTCAAGTTCAAATACATTTTTTGAAACTTGTAGTGGATGAACACTTGATGTTAATACAGTTTTTTTTCAAATATTAATTCATTCATTAAATTTAATTCATTAATTTTAGTTTTTTTAAGATTTAAGTTGCATGTATCCGCCAATAGAGAGCGCCAGAGGTTAGAGGAAAATTTCAACTGTATTTATAAAGGACTTTTCTGCACTATAGTTTAAAAAAAAGTAGGAATTGACTTTAAAATTTTTTTTATATTACTTGTTTAATGTAATTACAAAATTTATAAATTAAATAAATAATTGGGGGCTCATCAGGGGCATAATAATTCTTCCTTACTTTTTTCATGATATATTCACTAAAAATATTTTGCTTAAATATCCTTATAATTGGAATTATTTGAGATTTAAAAAATATGTTTAAAAAAAAACAACTGTAATTTAATAGCTGGCAATATTGTTCCATTAACATTTGATAATTTTATTCTAATTGTTATAGTTAATTACAAAGATTGTTATTAGAATAAAATGCACATCGATGTTGGTCACTCACCTGATGATTCTTTGTCCAAGTAGATGAGTAGGTCTAGCATTGTTCCTGGATGGACGATGGCGCTGGTGTCTAGCTGCTGGCCCTTGTCTCGAATCGCTATGTTGACGTAAGGAACAATGTCCAGGGCGTCCGTGATGGGTGGAGATCTGCAGAGAAACCAACATAATAATCATAATATCAATATTGTGGAACATATTATTAATCAATTTAAAATACAACTACAATGATATATCAGGCATATCTTTGGTTGTTAATTAGCTTTATATAATTAGCTGTTAATTGTACAAACTATTTTTAAATGTTTTGGTTGAAACAAATGCTTTTTAATATGCGTTTAAATTTTTAGAACATCGTAACTCAAAATTGATTACTTCATGCTTCTATGAAAATAGATGAATAAATGAATTGTAAAAATGAATGAATAAATGAATTGACAATAAATGAATTGTAAAAATAAATGAATAAATGAATTGACAAATGAATTGTAAAAATAAATGAATAAATGAATTGACAATAAATGAATTGTAAAAATAAATGAATAAATGAATTGTAAAAATTAATCCAAAACAATAAATTAATTGACAATAAATGAATTGTAAAAATTAATCCAAAACAATAAATTAATCGCAAATATCGTCCAAAACATGGATGAATAAGCGAAACAACAAAGAATGATTCGTCTTTCTCTCCGTACATACCACCTGGTTCAACTTTCGCTTCGATAAAATGGCTAACAAAAATTATCTGCTTAGTTCTAAATTTATTGGATTTATTAAATTGTATTTATAACTGATACGATTATTTCCTTAAATGCATCCTATTCTATTTTAAATGCACATTTTTGTATACTTACGTGGGCAGAGAGAAGTTGTACGGGACGCTCTCTCGTAACCAGTCTAACCTCACAAACTCCATGTTAAAATCTCCAGGAATGACGCACTGCATGAACAAGAGCTCCTTTTCCTTCTGAATAGACTTTTCGATGATAACCCTCTGGTAAAAAATGTTGTGGCCCTGAAAGAGTATTTGAAAATAATTCTATAAATGTGCATATACATCCATAGATATATAATTTTAACATTATTTAAAATAATTAAAATATAATAATAATATGTCACTTAAAATTTTATTATTATTATTTTAGTTTTTTTTTTTTTTTTTTTTGTTATTTGGGATTTATTTATAACCTTTTTTTTATTATGAGTAAAAGTTTTAACTATTTGGAAGCAATACAATAAAATTCCATACCACGACTTATTGATATAATACATTTAATTTGGTAAAAACAATTATTTCAGTTTTACATTTGATTGTGTTGTCAAAATATTTTGTGATATTTTAGAAGTCTCTAGTATTTATTATCAAGTCAATCAATTAGTTACAATCAAGAAATTTTCCAGTTTTACAAAAGATTCACAGTAGTGAATGGTAAAGTACCTTTGACGAATGCAACTCAATTTTAAATGGGATTTAGGACTGTTTTTTTTATTGGCTATAATAAATGATTCTTAAAGTTGAATTAAAATTACTCTAATAAAATATTATTTGTTTAAGTCTTTACAAATTCTAAGAAAATACGAAATTTTTTATGATTTATTAAATTTACTAAATTTAGATACTTCTTTTCTTTTTTTGTATCTTTTTTTTAACAAAATTCTTTACCATTAAATTAAAATGTACGTAGCGGCCTAGTGGGTAGCACATTACGTCAGATGTAACAGATCCTGTGTCGAAGCTCTCCGTTGTGCTTGAAGTATATACGAAAGTGTAAGGTGTCTTCTTGTTATCATCCCTAATCTGTTTATTAAAAATTATGAAGGCAAAATATGGTTGCAGGGCAGCAAGATGCCCCCTGATTTCTATGCTGTATACCGTCTCGTTCTAATGTTCTCCAGTAAAAGTAATGACATTAGAAATCAAACTATTTATGTTAAACAAATTGATAAATGGAGATCAAATCCATTAGTTTAAAATTTCATATACTTTTCTAGTAAACAAATTTCATAAATTATTTAAAAATTAATATTATGATAAAATGATAAAAAATCAACATACAAGTTTAAATTTTTTTTTAGGTATATAAATTTTGGTCGTAATATATCACTAAAATGTGGAACAGATTATTTTTATTTAAAAAAATAATTACTTATAAAAATGGAAGTATTAAACGAAAACAAACATTGGCTTGCTACGACATATTTTTTTTATTATTGTATAATATTCACTTTTAATAAATAGTGTACAGAACATAAAAAATTATTTTGTTCAGCAAATATTTTTGTTCGTTGCACAGTATATTTATGTATGTACTGTATATTTATATTTCATGCTCATTTTTTCTTTCCGGCAGAACATCCATCTCCCAAAAAAATAGCTAAAAAGTTGGACATTTTAAATATAAATCACTACAGAGCGCAAATGCTGTATGCTTAGTTTTTTTATCATTCTTTTCAACATTAATGTTAGTTTAAAAATAAAATTTTAGTGCATAAAAAAAAAAAAAAAAAAAACTTTTTGTAAGTCAGCTATAAAAAAAAAAAAAATGTCGCCATTTTTCCTAGTATGTTAAGGATTAATAATTTAAAAAAATAATTAATATAAATGATTATCTAATGATTAATCCAATGATTACTTAATGATTAATCCAATGATTATCTAATCTAATTAATCTAATAATCTCTGTGATTTTTTTAAAGATAATGACCAAGATAAGGATTAAGGAGATAATGATCAAGATTAAAATTTAAGAAGTTAAAGAAAAGTGTGTTAGAGAAAGTTAAATTCGTAAGAAAGAAACTCAATTCATGATGAACATAACTAATCTTTGTAAGGATGATAAACACTTGTGGGCATCACGCAACTGAATGTTTGTTTCTATACAGAATTTCTTCAGCTTGCAACTGAAGCACGGCTAGAACTCGATATAAAAAAACTCCACTGCACCGTAGAAGATCTCGACTCTCCTGAGATCTTTTGAATTCAATTAAGACTGCGCGCGGTTTAGCTGGCAATAAGTCAACCGTCGTCTAATCTCATCCAAAGAATCCAATCAGTGAAGTAAGAAAGAAGGAATCTTCGTTGCGGGATTAATTAACAAATCGAGTCCAGTGCAAACATCACAGGACAGGAGTCATTATTTGTCCACATCTTCCTAACATGTCCCCCTTGGTTAATGGCTTCATCGTTTTCGAGAAAACCAAATGAGAAAAGAAAATCTCCTCAATCATAATTTGCATGCTAGGATCAGAAATGGAAGTAAATTATCACCATAACTCATTGAGTTGAGCCAGTCGCTACAGATGACAAGCGCATTTCTGAAATGATCCTTTGTAACAAGTTTTATTTAAATTAGAAACATGTGGTGTGAAATTTGAAAGCAAGACAGCGGAACATTAAAGAAGATATATTTAATTTTTCAAATACTAATTAAAAAAAAAAAAAAAAAAAAAAAAACAGAAAACGTAGCATACAGTTTAAGTTTTTTTTAAAGCTTTCTTACTTGATTATATACATAATTGAAATTATTCTTTTCATTATGACATTGTTTGAGCTTATTTTATTTTCATTTAATAATTATTAAGAAATTATGTTTAAATTAAATTTTTAAGTATGTTAAATTAAAATATGTAAAAGTATGTAAATATGTTAAATTAAAATAAGTAAAAGTATATAAATATATTAAGTTGAAATAGGTAAATATGTTAAATTAAAATAGATAAATATGTTAAATTAAATTTTCAAATTTTTAAAGAAATAAAATTTTTGAAATTATTAATATATTGTTAATCAATTTTCTATGGGTCTTAGTTGTGTTTGTCTTCTTATTTTTGTTTTTGTTCTCCTGTAATCTTTTCTGTATGTTTATTCTTAACATTAATAACATTAATTAATTTGTCTTTTTGATTCAGTTTTATATCATTTTTTTGAAAAGGTATTATCTATGTAACTATATATACAAGTATTACTCATACATGCAGTGAAATAACAAATAAACTCTACTACAAGTATATATGCAAGGAAATAAACGGCTTTATTATAAAGTGATTTACATATTTCTTATTATACATCATGAATTTGGAAAGAAAACAAATATCCTTGTTTAAACAAAATTCAAATTACATCAAAATATTTGCATTCAACTCAAAAGAAATTGTAAATATAAATATCTTTCTTAATTTTATCTATAAAACATAAAATTGAAAATTAAATACTTAAAAAAAAATATTAGTTGGTTAAAAAAAATAGTGGGACGTTAAGAAGAGTATGTGATAAAAACATTATAACCGAAAGTGTTGTCTACAAGCTAATAGTGAGATATTTTTTAAAATATGAATAGATCATTATTCCTATTTTTATGTTTCGTATATAGATAATTCCTAAATTCACTTTAAATATTTTGATAGGTCTTAATAAAATTATTAAATATACAAATTTTACGAAGAGATTGTTAAAAAGAAGTTTACAAATTTGAATGTAAACATTTAATATATATATATATGTATATATATATATATATATAAATGTATATATATATGTATGTATGTAATGTGTATATAATGTATATATATATATATGTATGTAATGTGTATATAATGTATATATATATATAGATGTTTCAACTGAATATATATATATATATATATATATACGTATATATAAACAAAGAAAGAGTAATTTAATATATGAAATACTTCACAGAAAAAAAAAGTAAAACCAATTATTCTTTGAGAGAAGAATTTTAAAATATACTAAAAGGAAAATGTCTCAAAGAATATGTTTGAACTTTTATTATTGTATAAGATATAAAATCTGGTACAAATTATTGAACAGTGTATAGAAAAAAAATTCCCTGATTTTATATTAAATCATTTTTGTCGACATCAAATACTGACTTCAAACACATATTTCTTAAAAGTATTTTTCGTTTATCTTTGAAAAGTATTTTTTTCTTAAAACATCTTCTTAAAAGTATTTTACAGTTTTAAATTTCAATGTAAAGTATTTGTAATATTTCTTTAACCTTAAAAGGGCTGTAAATGTTATTTTATCTTAAATTGATATTTCGATAAATTGTTTTAAACTGTAAAATATCATAAGTCAAACAATAAACTACCTTTTTTATAACTAGAACTAGATAACAGTCCCTCTTAAATACTATATTTTATTTTATTTTATTTTTATTTTTATTTTATTTTATTATTATTATTATTTTTTGCATTTCTATGAATTGATAAGTACCATGGATATTATTTCAATATGCAAAACCTTTAGTTATATACATTTTTATTAATTTTTTTTGGTATAAAAAAAGTCTTGATCGAAGATGAATGCTTTTAAAATAAGCTCTCTTTTATCAAAAGTTGAAGAAAGTTCCCTTAACTGTCAAACAAGCTTAACTGTATATGATAGATGTCTCGGATAATAAGCCTCACTTTCATTGAAATCTATAGTACTTTGAAGGAAGGTAATTAGTCCGCCTATATAGAAAATGTCTTAAAAGTATAAAAGTATGCTTTAATCTATATAATTTTAAAAGGATAAAAGTATGCTTTAATCCTTTATATTGCCGAATATACACAAAGCGTATTATTCTCGACAATGCTTTCACATAATATTTATTGATTAGGATACATAAAATTTAATAGGATATATATTGTTTGATGAAGAATAAAATTTGAAAACTTTATTGTCAAATTAATTTAAGGTGCAATCAAATTAGATATGTATAAAATAAAAAGTTTTAATTTTTGAAAGGAATATATTTAAGTACGAGATATGAATTTAATGAACAATAGTTTAGAGAAACGAATTCCACTGTTTAATTTAATCTTAATCATTTTCATAAATAAATTACAATTTCTTTCAAGTATTAAATTAGATAACTAATTTGTTTTTAAAGTACTTAAAAATATGAGTAATATTATGATGTATAAAATTTAGTGCTATTTTTTCCTGATTTTATATAGAATGAGCATTTATTAAATTAAATAAAAGAATAAAATTTACTGTTTGTTTATTTATTATAATTATTTTGACGAACCGTTTTATGACTCTATAAATAGTTTGCCGAGGTAGAAAGAGCATAGTGCTATTGAGAACCTCAGAACCAGTAAACTGTATCAGGCACCTATAATGTACCACCTTCGTACACTATGTCGCCATTGTGACTATCAATATTTTGAAACCAAGGACTGCGGAGCCATAAGAGGTTAATACAAGTCTTTTCTGAATAGTAACACTTCAGTTATACCAATGTAAAATTGAATTTCTACAAAAATGTTTTAAATAATGATTCGAAACTTTTGTAAATTAAAATACATATATAAATAAGATTTCTAAATGATAGATCTTTTCCAAAACAATACTGCATCCGTTTTATACTGTATTTAAATATTATGAGTATATAAGAGTATGCTATGAATTTCCATTAACAGAAAAAAAGAGTGAAATGACACCGTTTGAATGATATTAGTACACCATTAGAAGCAATATGTGTATGATTGCGATTACAAATTATTTGTTTTCAAAATCTGAATATTTTAAATTTAGTTCAGTCGCCACTGGAACGACATATATGCAGACGATTATAGGAAGGTAATAGAGCTTTCTACTTGTTCTCACATTGCACCATGATAATTTCGAGCAAACAATATCATTGAATCCGGGACATCGGACTTTTTTAGCCTAGTGGATAGTGCATTCGGTTTCCTAACTAACAGATCTAGATTCATAACCGATCTAGATAAGAGATATAGAGACAAACGACCTCTACCGAATATGAACACGACAGATCCGTAAGGTAGAAAATACTTCCGTTTGGATGATGAAGGATGATGCGAAATCTGCTACATGTTAAATTAAAGTTGCTCGTTCAAAATTGTGATAGGGAAATGTGAGTTGAATATCTTCGCGCTATGTATTGCTGATACTTCCTGGGTGATTCAGTGATATGGCGACATTGCAGTGACGTATGGATATATACATATCTATCGCTCTAATGTCGAATGACGTAGGTGCGTAGGTAGCCAGACGTTCTTTAAAAATCACAACCTCCCCACAATTTTTTATACCATGTATCGTGTATCTTTTTCAATTTCTGAAATAGGGAAAAACTTATCTTTAAAAAAAATATATCTAAACATTTATGTATCGTTCTTCATAACCAAAACAAACATTCATCCTCCCACCTTCAGAAGAACAGAACGAAATTGAAACTTTTATCCCAGACGGCTAGAGTGAACGAGTTTCGTTTTACTTTGAGGGGAACGGGGTGGGGGTGAAGGGAGGGTGGAGCTAACGAGAAAATAGACGCCCCCGCATTCATCAAACCGTGATTACGGTTGCTTGGCTGAAGGCGGCGATTGATAGTTTCATCGCTGTGTCCAGTGCTGGGAAGATGGGTGGAGGCGATTTCCGGTTCCGGTTCGGCGGTGGGACGATGTTGATCAAACCGGGCAGGGCGACTCATTAAAGAGCTGTATGGTAGAGCCCATATGGACGAGTTAATTTCGAATTGGGGCGCTTTAAATAGTGATATTCGGCTTCTTTGTAAAGCATAACATTGTATGAAATATTATTGTGCCCAAAAAGTAAAACCAATTTTCAATTTAAATTTCCGTGTCCGAGACGTAAGTGTCCTACTGTTATAATTTAATTCGATTAAATTAGTTTTTCTTTTGCAGTTTTACATTATTTCTTGCTATTAAGCTTTGGTAGGTCTGGTGTTCCACTGAACAGTCTATCAACTACTTAAGAGCCAACTAATAAATAAACAAACAAGATATTGTCCTGGAGAAGGAATTTTTGGGGTGAATTCCTCGCATTTTTTGTCTTATGGAAGAAAAATCGGGAAACTTCATCTTCATTCTTCGGCTAATTTGTTATTTTTAATTTAGATACTCTGGAGTTAATTTTTTCTACAATATTCCTAATTTGAGTTGCATTAATAATGAAATTTTTATTTTGAAGCATAAATGGAAGAGATTTACAATGACGTTGCTGTGTAACAGCAATGGAAAAAAATTTGATGATGTAATCAAACCTAATTACTAAATTATATGCGTTGATGATGTGCTACTGTGTCCAAAAAGTAAGACCAATTTTCAATTTAATATTTCCGGGGCTTATGGAATTTCAGCTTTTTTAGGTTGCTTGTTGTAATTTCAAAAGAATCGGTCAATTTCATTTTAAGAGATGTTTTGGGCCTCAAACGTGCCAAATCACGATTGGTACCGAAAACACTGAATTTTTTTGAAAAAACATCGTCACATTGAAGTGTGTGAAACAATGCTTTCTGACTATCAGGACAAGTTGAAATGCATCATAACTGGAGATGAGACTTGGATTTATGCTTAACAACCGATCAATAAAGCGAATATCGTGACAAAGGTGAAGCAAGACCGAAAACAGCACGCCAAAGTCGCTCAAAAAACCAAGGTCATGTTGACTGTTTTCTTCGATTACCGCGGTGTGGTGCATTATCAATTCCTTCCACCGGGTCAAACTGTCAACAAGGAATATTATTTGAGTGTTATGAGTCTCTTGCGTGAAGCTATTCGCAGAAAGAGACTACATTTATGGAAAGACAATTCTTGGTTTTTGCATCACGATAATACGCCAGCTCATACTGCATTGATTCTTCGCGACTTTTTCGCCAAAAATGAAATGTATATCAATGCCCAAAAAATAATTTTGTAGAAAAAGTTATTTGAAAATGAAAATAATGGCAAATATTTATACAGTTAAATTAAACAGTAAGACAAAAAAAAAAAAAATCCAACAATTTTAACTTAATCATTTTACTATCGTATGCTACAGCTGTTATGCAGAATACGCATTCTGTAGCTGGTAAGTTGAGTGAATATAATGCAATTAGCTGGCGGACACGCATTATACTGCTAATGATCAACTTATGACTCATTTCAAAAACTTGCTGAAGAAAAATACTTTTGTAGAAAAAGTAGTTGTCGTGTGTTAAAACCATTTTTCTATCAATGTGTGATATTTTGATATATATATATACCAAAGATTATGATTTTTAGTTTTTATCAGATGAACGATGGACCACGGCCGAGTGTCTAGGGCTCTGACGCTCGGTGCCACAAGTTTCAGGTTCGTGTCCCGGAGCTGGAATGAAGTTTTGTAGTGTTTCTGAATCAACTTTAAGCTGTAGGTCCTGGTTTAAAATGACTGTTGATCGTAGGGCTGAAAACCCTTCCTCGTAAAAAGAAAGGAATCTCTTGCTTTGAAATCAGACAATTGGCAAAAGGCCTTGGTCTACCATAAGGCCGTTGCACCAATGGAGAAGAACTATTACCCGGTCTCATATGACTATAAGAACCTGACGGATCCCAATCACCCACATTATTCCCAAATTGTAAAGAGGCAACTCAGATCTAGGCACAGTGATGTAGTGTGGTATAGTACTAGTAGTAGTAGTCCCCTGTGGTGCATGCACTATTTACTGTTGATACTTCATGTGTAGTTCAGAAGGCTGATAACAGTGCAGTGTCGTATGGATGTATACGTATTTATCGCTCTAATGTCGAACGACGAAAGTGCGTAGGTAGACTGACGTTCATTAAAAATCACAATCATCTTACATTTTTTTTACATCATGCAGTTTCAATTTCTGAAGTAGGAAAAACTCATCTTTGAAAAAAAATATCTAAACATTTCTTTATCACACTCTTCATAACCAAACAAACATTCCTCCTCCCACCTTCACAGGAACCTATGACACAACGAAATTGAAACTTTTATCCAGACAGCTAGAATGAACGATTTTCGTTTTACTTTGAGGGGGAACGGGATGGGGTGTAGGAGGAGGGTGGAGACAGTTAACGAGAAAACAGACGGCGCCGCATTCATCAAACCGTGATTACGGTTGCTTAGCTGAAGGCGGCCGATGGATAGTTTAATCGCTGTGTCCAGTGCGGGGAAGATTGGCGGAGGTGATTTCCGGTTCGGTTCGGTGGTGAGGTGCGGGTTGAGATGTTGATCAAACCGGGCAGGGCGACTCATTAGAGAGCTGTATGGTAGAGCCCATATGGACGAGTTAATTTCGAATTATGACGCTTTAAAATGTGATATTCGGCTCCTTTGTCAAGAATGACAGGTAGTGAAATGTATCGATGTTCCAACAATATTTTTGTCGACACAATTACTTTAAAATAAAAACAATGGCAAATATTTATACAGCGAAATAGTCAAATTAAGCAGTAATACAAAAAAAAAATGCAAAAATTTTAACTTAACCCTTTTGCTACAGTATGCTACAGCTCGGAACCTGATGACCCAGTGGCTAGCGCTATGGCGCTCGGTCTCACAGGTATCGGGTTCGAATCCCGGCGGTGCCATGGATGTTTGTAGCGGTTCTGAATCCCCTTTAAGTTGTAGTTCGTGATTTAATATGACTGTTGGTCGTAGGGTTGACAATCCTATCTCGTAAAAAGAAAGGAATACCTTGCTTTGAAATCTACGAATAGCCACATGGCCTTGGCCTACCATAGGGCTGTTGCATCAATAAAGAACTATTATTAACTCGGTCTCATATGACTATAAGTGTATCATGGATCGCAATCACTCATATTATTCCCAAATTGTAAAGAGGTGACTCATCTGTAGGCAGAGTGATGTGGTGTGGTGTAGTAGTAGCCCCCTGTGGTGCATTATTTATTGCTGATACTTAATGTGGGGTTCAGAAGGTTGGCACCAGTGCAGTGTCGTGGAGATGTATCATTTGCATTTCTGTCGTTCTAGTGTTGAATGACGAAGGTGCGTAGGTTGATTGACAATCTTTAAAAATCACACCCACATTAATTTTTTTTGTTATAAATATCACGCAGCTTCTATTTCTGAAGGAGGAAAAACTCATCTTTTGAGAAAAAATATATATCCAAACATTTCTGCATCATTCTTCATAACCAAAACAAACATTCCTCTTCCCACTTTCAGAGGAACCTACGACCGAACGACGAAATTGAAACTTTTATCCCAGACAGCAAGAATGAACGATTTCCGTTTTACTTTGAGAGGGAACGGGATGGGGTGTAGGAGGAGGGTGGAGTTAAAGAGAAAATAGACGCCCCCGCATTCATCAAACCGTGATTACGGTAGCTTGCCTGATGGAGGCGATTGATAGTTTAATCGCCATGTCCAGTGCATGGGAAGATGGGTGGAGATGATTTCCGGTTCCGGTTCGGCGGTGGAACGATGTTGATCAAACAGGGCAGGGCGACTCATTAAAGAGCTGTATGGTAGAGCCCATATGGACAAGTTAATTTCGAATTGAGAGGCTTCAAAATGTGATATTTTTCTTCTTTGTCAAAAATGACAGAGAATGAAATGTATCGATGTTCCAACAATATTTTTGTGCTAACACTTATTTCAAAATAAAGAAATGGCAAATATTTATGCAGCGAAACAGCCAAATTAAGCAGTAAGACAAAAAAATGCAAACGTTTTAACTTACACAATTTTACTACCGTATGCTGCAGCTATTATGCAGTATACGCATTCAATATCTGGTAAGTACTCTGCATTTCGTATAGGAATATGCATTTTACTCCTAATTACATGAGATCCAGTGAAATACATATTTTGAGATTTTCATTAGATGCCATTGAGTTACATTTAAGATTTTCTGAAGACAAAGATTTTGATCGTTGCTGTGATATAAAACCATTTTTAATCAATGGTGTGATGTTCTGATATATATCAGGATTATCATGATTTTGGTTTTATACAAAAGCTATGTTTTCTAAATAACAGACATTGCAAGCATAGATCTATAAACTTTTAAAAGTAACAGTGAAACAATGAATTGTAATTCTGTATTTTACAAGCGCTCATATATATATATATATATATCTGTATGTATATATATTTCTTGATATAAAATTCATTTTAAAATTTGACATTTGAATAAACTGGCTCAGCGGAACCTATATATATATATATAATAAATTATTCATATTCACGGTTTTATGAACTTGTTATTCTGTTGTTACTTTTCTAAGTTTCTTTAATAGTTTGTTTTTAATTTTGAAGTATAATGAATGAATCTTTTGAGTTCTAAACTTTTAAGACTTATAAGATCCTTATGCCAAAATATACCGTGAAAAATATTTTTACCGAATTGCAGTCAAAAGTTTTATTTTTTATCACAAATAAATTCATTCCATCCGTTTCTTATTCATCAATAATTCCATAAAAATAGAAACAAAATCATTAACTGTGATAAATACCCTTTGAATAATTTTACATTATTTTAACTTCTATCCTCGTGTCTTCAAATCTTATTCCTAAACACACGTTACTGAAGATCACTGCTTTTTGGTGGTAACTTGGAGCAAACTATTCAATCATCAATTGTACGTCAGACGACTCAATGAGTTATGGCGATAGTTCACTTCCCTCTTCTGATACACCGCATGCAAATTATGATTGAGGAGATTTATTTTTCATTTGCCCATTTGTTTCCCCAAAACCATGAGATCATTAACCAGGGAGACATGTTTGGAAGAAACTCTGGACAAATAACGACTCCTGTCCTCTGCTGTTTGTGTTGAACTCGATTTGTTAATTAATCCCGCAACTAGAACCCGACTTTTCTTGCTTTTCTTACTACCCTGATTGGATTCTTTGGATGAGATTAGATGCTGGGATGACTTATTACCACCCTAAGTATGTTCAATCTTAATTGAAATCAAAAGAGCCCAGGAGAGTCGAGATCTTCAACGATATAGTGCAGCTTTTATTCAAAATTCTGTAATCGTAATGATTCTGCTGGAATGCACGCATTTCTAGTCCAACAAAACATTGAGCAAATTATTCGCAAAAGACTGAGCTAAATCTGAGAAAAGATTTACGTTAATGAACAAGACGTGAACAGAGTGAACAAGACGTGTTCACTCTGTTCTTTGATAAATCCATGAAAGAGAATTCCTAAAAAGATGAAAAGATATAATAGCATATTTTCTGTATATCTTTCTTAAATTTTTATTAATCCCTACTATTAGTTCCCACTCTCTCTATATATATCTTGTTCAAATTTTCAATTTTTTATAAAATACTTTTTACTCCTCCATTAGAGTTCAAATACATTTTTTGAGCATGTAGTGGATGACACTTTATGTTAATACAGTTTTTTCAAATATTAATTCATTAATTAAATTTAATTAATTAATTTTGGTTTTTTTAAGATTTAAGTTTCATGTATCTACCAATAGGTGGCTTAAGTAATTTGGAAAATTTCAACTTAAAAAGTAGGAATTGACTTACAATTTTTTTTTTTTGTATTACTTGTTTTTTTTATACCTTTGCGATCAATGCATAATAGACAGTCGATTTTTGATTTCATTTGATTTGTTATTAAATATAAGTTTTGAATATATTAAAAATAGAGATTAATATAATACAGTATATTTGTTCCATTTGTTTTTCTTTTATAAGCTATTTCTATGTCCGTTTAAATCGTATTACTTTATATTAGATATATGCGCGAGTAAAAGTTTTTATTCCTAATTACAAAACATCTTGTACTATTTAGTGTTGATAAATTTTGGCCTCATCAAAACTTTTGCGGGTTGTTTTATTTATTTATTTTTTTTGAATTTCGGTGAGTATATCTTTCATCAAGTTAAGTATATTAAGAAATTGTAGTCATTTCCGATTTTGTAAATTATTTACGAAATCATGTATTATTTATGATATAATTTTTTTTCCCTTAAGATGATCATGGCATATTCTACTTCTTTTACAAAAGAAAAGAAAAATAATCCTTTTAACTGAAAACAGCCCGGAAGTAATATATTTCAGGATGTAAAAGCATCCAAGAGATTGCAAAAAGATTTGCATTGAAGCTATGTGGGCAAAACGCCAAATATGGAAGCAAAAAAATAATATTGTTATATCAACATTGAGAAAGTATTCTTGGTCAAAAAGAAAGCCAAAAAAAAGGCTGAATAGACGGATATTTTTTTACATTTCTGTCATTTTATTCATATATTTTCACATTATATAATAGGCTTTCTTTATCTTATAATATGAATTCATCAGAAGTTGATCAAAAAAACATTTGGGGAATATCTCTCATTTTAAGTCTTTCATTTATGATTCTAATTTTTTTGTTTAATAAGCAAGACTCCATTAAAATATATACTTGATGATGTTATAAGTATTTTTTTTCCTACATAAAATCGATTATTATTTTAAAGGGTTTTTAGTTGGCGATTAGGAAATCTCAATCAATTTCATTTTGATATTAATGTAAACAAAAATCAATTTTTTATTAATTAAATAATTTGTAAGGACCTCAATATTTAGAAGCGCATGAGTTTTTTACTTAAATTTCCAAGCACCTAATTTGTATGTAGTGAATCTATTCTCTTTCTAATTGACTTTACCAGACATTCTTACATTATGTCATATAATAATGAAATTGGAGGTTTGGTTTGGTTTCATTCTAGTCATTTTGCGCACACTTAAGGCTAATTGACCCTGACCTAACGTATGAAGTTGGGGGAGTTGAATAGGTGGAGTTTATATAATATTGAAATTTATTTTTTACAACATTTATTTAGATGAAAATCACATTTGATTATATTTTATTCTTGAAAGCGTTTTATGATAGGTTAACGTTTAACTTTTTACATTTTACATAATTTATTTCATCTTTTTTTCATATATGTGTGAATATTCAACATGTACTTTATTATTACTATTATTTCGCTTTTTTGTGAATGTCTAATACAGGGTTACATAGTTAATTATCGTGGGCCATATTCGAAAGAGAACATTTTACCTCTGACGAATCATAATCATCTAACAGGTTTTGGTGGTAACTAAGAAAAATTAATAAATGATTTAATTTGTAATAATAATAAAATTGCGTGATGTAGGATCCATTTCTAATTCATCACTTTAAGCCATTGTGGCATGAATTCCTTGTTTTGCTTATTTATATTTTTACAACTTCTTTTATATATTATATTTTCTTTATTAATACATATTTGGTTTAAAATTTCTTTACTTACAATGTTATATGTAAATATATTTTTAAAT
The DNA here is from genome assembly GCA_021605075.1 of Caerostris darwini. Lineage (NCBI taxonomy): Eukaryota > Metazoa > Arthropoda > Arachnida > Araneae > Araneidae > Caerostris > Caerostris darwini. Next base: position 186,921 of record BPLQ01006803.1, on the reverse strand, counting down.
AATTTTAAATCTGTAAAAAAATAACGCAAAATGAAGAGGATTTTTTTTAAACATAAAACAAATATGTTTTATGAATGAGGATATATGAAGATGGGAAGTTTTATTGAAATAAAATAAATATACTGAATTTGTTATTGTTGCTTTGTTTATAAAGTAAACAAAAATCATATATTATCAGAAAAGATAAATATGCGATGTAAACAAAACAACTTTAAATGTAAACACGATAAGTATAAAATAAATACATTAATTCAAAGAGACATAAACCTAACTTAATTTTTTATTGAAATATTCTAACTAAACTTTTTTTTTTAAATTCTAGTTCTAATATTTTAATGTTTACTCTTTGATCGCCTTTCAAAATAAAAAATAAAAAAAAACTTAATCACACAATTATTTTTAAAGGCAAGCTATCTATCGCTTTTTTAAAAAGAGTTTTTTAATAAAGACAGCATTTAAGTTTCATATTCCATTATCCTATGTATTTTTATTGAAGGCTTCACAAGTAATAGTAGGTTGATTTTAGTAAATTATATTGAATTAAATTAATCATTATTTGTAAAAGTGTGTCAAGGGCATTGATATGAAATTGAAATATTACACTGCACTAGTCAAAATTATTAATTAAAAAAAAATAATATATACGTGTAGAACAAGAGATTCCTAATTTTTGTGTATGAGTTTTAATCAATCAATTTTTGTAGAAATTTTTGTCGACAATTTTGCATAGTATGAACTCCAGATACCAAAAATTTGAAAAATATATCGTTGAAGTAAATGTTAAGAAACCTTTATAATTATTAAAAAATGATGATATGAGATATTAAGATAAATACTCATTCATATAACTGTCTTCATTTCAGGAAAAGCATTATTTATATATTGATTATTTTATTGCAATATCAGAGTTACACTTTATTTTAAAAATATTTGACTAGACATTTATACCGATATATGCTCATTTGCATACATTAAATAATAGAGTAAATGAATAAAAAGGATGCAAACAAAAAGGCAGATCGAAAATAAAACACAATTAAAACATTAAAAAAAAGGCAAGTTATTATAAATTACAATTATCTAATCGCCTTAATAGCATTAACTATTAATAATATCTCCCTTTATTATGCTGCAAGTACACTTTTAATGATTAATGTTCTACATAATGAAATCATGCTTGCCCTAATTTTGTAACAATAATTAATTGCTCAATAATTGGTAACTACAATCGACTGAAAACTAAATTGATGATACATGTTGTTATATTGAATTCATAACGTAACAAAGTAAAATAAGACATATATTTAAATACTTAGTTTCCTTTATATCATTAGATATATTGGCAGGAAAATTAATTTTAAGAAATATATGATCTTTCTTCTTCTTGGAAAGCCTTTGTAATTTAATCGATGAATAGTCTAGACAGGGGACTAAAATCTGAACAGGGAAAAGCGGAATATCTGTGGCCTAGAAAATAGGATTTTGTAAGGATATTTTTATAATGGCATTGTATATGCGTATTGTATAACATTATATGCAGTGATGCTATTTGGTATGCCAGACAGCAAAAAAGAACAGCATAATTCCATTCCAGAAAAGACTCTATGAATTTTGCAAAGCATGTTATAACTGAAAACGTTTCTAAGTCCATAAACCAGACTAAATTTCTATAACTATGTTAATATGTATCTGGTTTAAGGTTTAGGGATTCATTTAAAAATGAAACAGTAGAAATTAATTTCTAATTATAAGTATAGAGTCTGAGAGACATTCAACATAGTGAGCCCTGAAATCTATTAATTTGGTACATAAAATTCAATAAGTGTTCAAAGCAGTAGACGATTTCTAGTGTTTAATATAAGAATTTTTTTAGGAATGTTAGCACAACTTCTTTAAACAAATTTATTGTACTAATTTATTGTGTAAACTTAATATGCTTAATGCAAATGCATTGCAATTTTTTTTAGTTCAATAACAAAGTAGAGCCTTTTTAAACGTTAAGCAATTCAATAAATAATTTAAACTGTAAATAATAGCAAAAGTTACAGTTTCATCATAGTAAAATAACATTCATTTATTTGCTTTTGTAAAAATACATTTGAAACTTAAATACATTATTTAAATACAATTATTTCTAGATTAAAATAAAGGAAATTTTTAAAATAACTTTACTTACTTTTTTTTTTCTTATCCTGTTTTAACAATCTAAAATATTGTTTGTCGAAAATACTGATCTACTTTAAAGAAAAGGATTTCGAAGATGTCCGTTTTATTTTATAATAAAACTAAGAATAAATAAATGTGAATTATTATAAAACAAAATTGATGTTTTTTTTTAAATTTGTTTTTATTTAAATCAGATATCAGGTTTTTTCCCCATTTGGAATTCATGAGTAGCCCTTTCTATTTAGGAAGCATCCTTCTAATGTTTATTATTAAATTGAATGTTCATAATTATACTTACACTTCTAAGATCATATATAATTTCATATATATTGCGATTACCATTAATTAGGTAGACACAATGAAAAATATTAAAATGAATAAATATTAAAATAAAAATAGGGTGCTTTACAATGCTTATGCATTTATAATAGTGAGCAATAAATTCTGATGATGATTTAAAAATATATTGAGTAGCACTAAGGAGTTTGAAATTCATGTTTTATTTGAAAGTATGTCCATTAGAGTCCATGCTGTAGATTCACCAAAACAAACCTTAAAGTAAATAGTAGATAGACTTCATACTAGCATTCTTGCAATAAAATACAAGAGTTTTTATCTGTGAAACCTCCTACCAAACCTTTATTATTTCATGTGCTACAATAAGTTATAAATATCTCTGAGTTTTGTACATTTAAATAGGATGACTCTGTATATCATATGGTGGAATCTCCTTTACAATACATTCAATCAAATCGTATATTAGGACATTTTATATTCAATGATAGATGAATGAGAATTTGAATCGATACAATTTTCAATAATGTACTCACCGTCTGTTTGCTCAGCATCTTTGACACGCCACAGTGAACTCCGCTTTCATTGAGGCTCAACTGAAATATTAGTAAATTGTCTTTCTGGATTGCTTCGCATCCTGCAAAACGCAAAAAAAAAAAAAAAAAAAAAAAAAAATACACATTTAGTATTGAAAAGAAAACATAATGAGAAAAATATTTTAGAAATAAATTTATCATCCTGTATGCAATTTATGCAGCATATTTTTCTTTTCTTTAATTTTGTTGTCTCGCTATATATTTTAAATAGCAATTTCATATAATAAAACTTTTTTTTTTCGCTTTCTTGCAATTCGCTTGGCTTCATATGAATTCAGGTAAAATTATTTTTGCTACAAAGTATTTTTTGTACTATACATTTGACAAGTGCTGCTACTGTATAAAACTACCAAAATCAAAAGATTACAAAAAAAAAATAATATTCACAAATAAATACATATTTTCATATATAATAATTATTTTAAATTTCCAAATTTATTTCGTATTTTTAAATTTAATTTTTCATAAATTTAATTTTATGATTTTAATTTTAATTTTTCGTAAATTTATTATTTTTTGTAAATTTAATTTCGTAAATTAAATTTTAGTAAATTATGTTTTGTTAATTGAATTGTTCTAAGAAAAAATGCATTAAAAAATTATAATAAAGTTATAATGTTTTCAAGAGCTAATAAATTTAAGATAGACTTAAAATAATAAATTAATGCAATTTCTGAGTAAATTTAATAAATTAAAAAAATATGAAACGAATCAAGTCAAAATAATAAGGGTTAAGTCAAAATTCCTTTTGTTTATTACAATCAATACCTACATGATTTTATTATAAAATATATTTGAAAAAGATCCACAAATTGGAAAACTTTTAAGCAGGAGCTACAGTAATTTTACAAAATATGATAAGACCCTGAATACTATTATTCAGAAAACATAATATGAAAACATATATATTTACGCATATCGTTGATGAAAATTTTATTGAATTTTTGAAAAACGTGAGTTATTATTAATAGTTCACGCTTAAAAGTTTCTGAGAAGTATATCAAAAGACTGATGTTTATTCTAAACATTAGATTAGATTTGCTATAAGTTATTAGATTTAAGGATAAAAATTTCAATAGAATTTCCATATCGTAGGTGTTGAATCAGTAGAAAAATATTAAAAGTGTACTTTGAAGTATATAAATATTTTTTGCAAGGGCATAAAGATAACATTTCGAAACTTATTTATTAAAAGTAAAATAAAGTAATTAAGTAATTATTAATATTTTAGGCATTTTAACGAAATACAATAAAAATAATGCATAAATTAATAATAAATAATTTTATGTAAAAATGTAGCGCAAACTATATATTTGTAAAAAAAAAATTTCGAAGCTTAATACATTTTACTTAACTATTTAAAACATTATCGAAAACTTCATAAATTTATCCTTAAATTTATGTATTATGACAAATCAGAAATTTAATAAAAATATTCTGAATATTCATTTATTGTAGGCATTTAAATCACTAAAATTCCACATTTTTCATATTTATTAATAAGATGTATTCGCTTTATAACTTTCCTTCATTGTCATGGCAACAAAAATTCATTGTTATATGAATTACTATAAACTTACACAGTATATAGCCAAATGAAGAGTTTACTATGAGTATAATATTATGCATATCTTTTAGGTTTCAGACAAAAAAAATTTATGCTACGATGTTGAGCATTTTAAAAATGCGCTGATTTAAACTAGATTAAAAACGAATTTGAAAAAAAATTATTTTTCAATATGAATTTTTACAAAAAAAATTATTGCATGACACATTTTTTCCACTGAAAAATATTTCACGTTTTTACCCTTAGTACCCACATAAAGATTATTTTAACAATATTTTATTTGTAAGACTTTCTAGGAATTTTTTCAGCAATGTTTAAATCTCTCGTCATAATAAGACTATCAAATCAGAATATTAAGTAGAGCGGTGATAGGTTTCCGATTACCTGGTGTTGAAAGATGAGAGGTTTTTAATATCGTGGACAACTACCTTAATAAGGAAATCAAGAATCACATGCCAAAGTGGAATTAATGACTTCTGATTATATCTTAGTTTTAGAAGCATTTTAAATTCAGACCATAATGAAGTATAACATTGAAAAAAAAAAAATTCTTAAGATTACTTCCATCGAAATCAAAGCAGAGAAAGTTCAGATTTCGTTGAAATTGTTATTATTTCAGAAAATGAGAAAATCTTTGTTAGATACAACTACAAATACATTTATTAGATACAACTTAGTATTCTTATTGAGAATGTTTATTACATTTACCTAGCATTTTAAAAATTGAACGGACAAAAGTATAAAAAGACTTCAATGCGTGTGTGCTGAGGAGGTGCTATGATATTCTTATCTCGTTATGAAAATAGAGAAAGTTCAGATTTCGTTAATATTGTTATTATTTCGGAAAATCTTTGTTAGATATAACTACAGATACATTTATAGATACATTTATTAGATAGAAATTAGTACTCTTCTGATTGAAAAAATTTATAGATTTGCTTAGGTACTCATAAAGGTATTATATAAAGACTTGAATGCGTGTGTGCTGAGGAAGTGTTATGATATCCTTACCTGGATATCCTTTGAGATTCTGCAGGTAAACTATGGAGGCGGGATGATTTGTAAGATTCAGAGTGAGTTGCATCAAATCTGATCCGCAGGTCACATTGTAAACCACTGGAAAGAAAGAAAAAAGTTATGAAATAGAGAACAAGTTATGAAAATATGTAAATTTAACAGAGTACTTACATCAACGAAATAGTGTCATATAGAAATGGATATCTCAAATCAATCAAACAGATTTCAAAACGATTTTCATATTATTCATTTGCATCATATCATATAACACATAATCTTTCATTATTATTTATATATTTACTACTCGTCATTGTATGACATTTACTTGAATGTGAAGTTATACTTCAATTATACATACAAAAAATCGATAAATTATACAAATGATAAAGTAACTTCTGGGAAATGACGAAATATTTTTCTGTCTTGAATTAAAAAAACTAAAAAATTACTTTTTATTAAACTGAGGAAATTATCTACATTTTAAAAATATTGTCATATTTGTTAGTATATAATGAAACAAGAAATTTATATACAATAAGGAAATAAGCATTTTTCTAATTGTATAAATTCAATAGATTAAGAAAAAAAAAATAAATAAAAAAAAATGTAATATAATTTGAGTTTTTCATTGGTAATTTGGACAAAATGAAACAATAATAATATCATTTTTAATAATGTATTCTTTCATATATTTAATTGATATTAGTAAGAAGTATTTTATCATTCTGACAAGGAAGTTGTTTAAATAAGTTCCCTGGAAAGTAATGAATAAAAAAAATGTCAACCGCAAAGGTATAAAAAATAATATTGTTATATCAACATTGAAAGAGTATTCTTGATCAAATAGAAATCCAAAAAAGGCAAAGGTATTTATTATTTAATTGAAATTACTTCAGTCTTGATATTTTAAATTATATTTCATTTAGTTATGCATAGTATCCAAATTAAGAATAACTATAAGCAAAAATTATGAAAATAACATATCTTGTTTACAACACAAATCTCAACAAGTTTGATGGATACAACAATAAAAAAAAAATCATTAAAATGTTTCATCTAGTTGGCTCGTTTATAGGACATATTTTGCGTTACAAATATCTTCTAAGAATAAATATATGATTAAAGTAAACAAATTAGTTTTCGCCAGCACTAATAAAGCACATCAACCACGGAATTTCAGCAACGACAGGTCCAATGCATCTTCGCTCTTATCTGCATTTGAACAGTTCAGACTTGTCCCCGGAATGAGAAATGCTTCTTATTTAGCTGCGAAGAAGACCGCGCAACAAAGCACTTCCCCAAAGAACTCATTTCCCTGAAGATATCCTGCGTTTTCCCACTTAGCGAGTCAATGGCAGGGGAGAAGGACACATTACGGACTTGAATTATGTCCTTTATCCCGGGGAGATCGCTGCTCCGTTATGTATTTGATATCATTTATGAGATTCTCGATGAAGAAATAAATCTCCGCGAGGCAGTCTCATGAGGCACCGAATGATATTCAGCAAAGAATGTGGGGATGGCACCATTTATCCTTGCAAATTGGCTCCGTTTTCCATGGGCCAGAATAGCAGACATATAAAGAGATTTATTTCAAAAAATAACATGACAAAAAATGTATGGGTTTTGATAAATATTTTAATAGGATGGCTGTGGATCGTCTTTTATATCATATGTTTAATATTTGTAATGGTTAACAAAAGTTTTCAGACAATTATGACTTACACATTCAAATTGATCACTTATTTAAGTTCCATTTTGAAGTATAAAGAAATAAGATAAAAAAATTAAATAAAATTGCATTTTTATAATTGATGTATAAATTCAATAGATTAAGATTAAACATAGATAAGTAAAACAAAAAAAAAAAAAATATTATTAAAAAAATGTTATGAGTTTTTTTATTAGTAATTTGAAAGAAAAATAACAAAAATGGTAATATCATTTTTAAATCATGCTTACTTTAACATATTTAATTGACATCAGTAAGAAGTATTTTCTCATTCTGACAGTGAAGTTATTTGAAAATAAAATGTCAGCAGCAAAAGTATTTATAATTTAATTGTAATTATTTCAGTTTTAATATTTTAAATTATTTTTCATTTAATTATACATGGTATCCAAATTAAGAGCAATTTTTAGCAAAAATTATGAAAGTAACATATCTTGTTCACAACACAAATATCAAGTACAAGCTGCTTCCTTCCCTTTCAACCATGAGTCCATTCGGGTTCGTGGGCTTGGTCTAGATACCTAGATGGTCTACCAAGTGGGCTAAGTCACAACACACAAATCTCAACAACTTTGATGGATACTATATTAAAAAAGACAATTAAAACTTTTCATCTAGTTGGCAAATTTATAGGATATATTGTGTGTTACAAATATCTTTCTCGAATAAATATATAATTAAACTAAACAAATAGTTTTCTCCAGCATTAACAAGGCATATCAACCATGAAATTTCAGTCAACGACAGGCCCAATGCATCTTCGCTCTTATCTGCATTTGAACAGTTCAGACTTGTCCCCGGAATGAGAAATGCTTCTTATTTAGCTGCGAAGAAGAACGCACAACAAAGCACTTCCCCAAAGAACTCATTTCCCTGAAGATATCCTGCGTTTTCCCACTTAGTGAGTCAATGGCAGGGGAGAAGGACACATTACGGACTTGAATTATGTCCTTTATGCTGGGGAGATCGCTGCTCCGTTATGTATTTGCTATCATTTATGAGATTCTCGATGAAGAAATAAATCTCCGCGAGGCAGTCTCGTAATGCACCGAATGATATTCTGCAAAGAAAGTGGGGATGGCACCATTTATCCTTGCAAATTGGCTGCGTTTTCCATGGGCCAGAATAGCAGACATATAAAGAGATTTATTTCAAAAAATAGCATGATAAAATGCCCAGACTTTTGATAAATATTTTAATAGGATGGCTGTGGAACGTTCGAGCAGTCTTTTATGTTTATATCATATAGTATGTTTAATATTTGTAATGACTAACAAAATCGTTAGACATTTATGACTTAAGCAATCAAATTGATCACTTATTTGTGTTCCATTTTGAAGTGTAAAGACACACTGTGAAATATAAATAAATAAAATTAATTCCACATAAATGTTAGTTGGCAAATGCATTTATTTTCCTTAAATGTACTAAATTCGTCTATCGATTTTTAAAAGTCAAAGGTACTTGATATCAGCTACACTTTTTAGTATCAAAAGAAAGTTTAATTAAGTACTCCTTACATTAAAATAATTTTATGAACAAGTTTCTGTAGTACAGTTAAAATTAGTAAAAAATTAAAGTTGAAATTTTACAGTTACAGGAACTTTAAATATAATCACCCTGTATATATATATAGAGAGAGGGTGATTGTAATTAAAGCCCCACTTTCAAAATGCTGTAAAAAAAAAGAAACACTCGTCCCAATGGGTTCAAATTTGAACTGAAGATACTTAAAGAAGGGGAAACGGTATGGCATCAAAAATGTTCCAAAGTGTATTAATAGATGACGCTGTAAGTGGCGTAAAGTGAATTCGGTTGCCAGTGATATTTTGAATCGAAATGACAATGTATTTGGCATCAGTTGCACATTAAACAAACTATAGTTGTTCAATGTGCTTAATTGTTCCGGTTTTTGAAGCAAAAAATGACTTCCAAGTCATTCAACAGTTGTGACACTTAGTCGGAAGCTCATTTACCACGGGCAAGGTCATACCAAATTGGATGTGAGAAAATCGGTGAAACTGTTTTGGAACTTTTCTTTTTTTGATGCCATACCGTTCCTCCCTTCTTCAAGTATTTTCAGTTCGAATTTGAACTTATTTGGACGAGTGGTCCTTTTTTTACAGCATTTTGAAAGGGGGACTTTAATTATAAGCATCCTATTTATAAATATATAATCTTATGCATAATATGTTATATAAAAATATAAGATCGACACAATTTTATATTGCTTTATATGTATATAATCTTTAAACTTCACATTGAAAATTTGTTGAACATTTGAAATAACGAAGTAGAAATGAAATAAATCACAATTAAAATACCCCTATTTATTTGAAATATTTTTACATAATAATGAAAGAACAAAATGTTCAGTAACCACTCAAATTATTTAAAGAGCGTCCCAGAATAATTTAATAACATTGTTTACTTGTGCTGCTTCAGTACTAAACCTAAAGACAAATTTGTATTCAGTACCAATCAGAAAATCAAATCCAAACTTAAAAAAAAAAAAACTCAAAAATCATGAATTATTTAATAAACATTGAATCGCAAGTGGACCGTTTTAGAAGCAAGAATTTTATTGCAATATTTTCCCTTCAAACATAGTCCTGCTCCAACATTATTTTATATCCTCCCTATCTTGTTCTTATTTACAAGAAGAAGTATTATAACAAGAGGACAAATTTCGCCCAGAGCCGAACTTGAAGAATGTGATATTTTTCCACTTTGCTGGTGGTGTATGAATTCGGCCGAGTTCTTTTCAAGGATAAAATATTCTCAATTCAAGTGTGTCAATCTATTGACTGTAGGGTAAGACCAAAACTCATGTACCGAACCCGATGCATGCAAGAATAAATTGGGTTTATTTTCAGAATCTCGGTGCTTTTTGCTTTTTCTTTCCAGAATTCTTATTCTGGTCTGTCAATCCCTGCAGGCCTACGATAAAATGTCGACCTATGAATGCTCAAAAGAACACATTCCAGATTCCAGTTGAAGTCACAGCGAAAGATGACGAAAAAAGGAAAGCAGATTTATGTCAGCTGGACCTGCAACTCAACTCCGCATAGGAACACCAATGGGCTGCTTTCATTTCTTTCAGCCATGTTCTCGAAGAATTTTGAACAGAATTCTGAGTATTAAGAATATAATTCTTCAATTCTAAATTGTATTTAATTGAAAAATGTTATGAAAAAATATTAATATATAAATATATACTGCATATTATATATTAATAATAAAAAACATAATAGTATTAAATATATATATATATATATTATATATAAAATATTAATATATATAATATTAATATATATTTGAAGATTAATTATATATACTGCCCATAGTTTCATAAAAAATATTAACTGTACTTTTAAAAAATATCTTTAAAAGAATACTAAATTGCTTACATATATACAATATATTTTGGCTTATGAAATTTTAGTAATTAATAATTTTTAAAAAAAATGAAATTTTTGAGTCATAAAGCATTTATCAAAATATGTATACTTAATATTTTATGATTTTCTCAAATGATAATTCTACAACTGAAAATAACTAAAATTATGACTGATTTATAAATTTTCGAGTTTTAAATATTTAAATATTATTAATAATTTTAAATCTGCATTAATGAAAAATATGAAAATAATAATAACTGTATATATATAATTCTAAACTTTTCCAATAAGAAGCAGTTATAATTAAAAAGTAAAATGTATATATTTCTTAAAATGTTTCACTTTTTAAGTAATTGATACTTATAACTGAAACATTTTTGTTGAAAATTTTATGCAACACAAAAGCTAAAAAGAAAGAAAGAAAAAAAGTATAAATACTATGGAGCCAAATATTTTCCTGGAAATATATAATGATTCCTATGAATAGGATAAGATTTCAATGAATTAGAAAACCATAACAATTAAAATAAGAATAGTATAATGCATTATTTTACTAAGATGGAGAATCACTATTTTCTTTAAACCATTTTGGGTACATATATACAGGAAGCCTACAATCTACAAAACTTCGTATGTTTCAATTTTATATCAGTGACTTTTGATTTTATAGCATCTAAGAACTCATAAAAATCACATTCTTTGTAAACAATGTTCTTATCGCGTATTCGCAGATGAAATATTTTAGAACGCCTTTAAAAATTAGTATGAAATTAAACTGCTCTTAATCGATAAAATATAACAAGTAACAAAGTTAAGAGTAAAATCTCAGCTTAGTGTAGATAATTCTTTTCTTTTTAAATCTTTTATTTATTATTTTTTTTTCAAAATAAGGACAATGACGAGAAGTATTTATTTTTAAATTTTATGCAACGTTTAATTTTATTGTATGAGCGTTGGAAAACAGTATTGTTAAAAGTTTTTCATACACTCATTTCTTTCAAAAAATTTTTTAAAAAATAACAGGCATTATTATTAGTAGTATTATTAAACTTCAGTTTCCTTAGAAAAAATATTTTTTGATAATTCCTTCTCCTTCAGTGAGATTTTTTATATACTTTATTATTTTATATTTACTTTGTTTAGTATTACAGTTTATTTATTTATTTTTTTATTTGTTTGTTTTTAGAAAACAGTATTGTTTAGATCTTATTTAAAGTAATGTTCCATTATAATTTTTCACGAAATTTTTTTTTTAACAAAATATATTTTTCTTTTTGTTTTGTAACGTTTTCAATGTGTAAGAAGGTTTTTTTTTTATTTTTAAGCTTTTTTTATACAATTTAATATTGAGGCTTTATATAAATATTTTTTTTAAGTTTCTCTTGTGCTTTAATCATTTTTTATGTGAGTACCAGTGCATATATACATGGAAAAATATTAAGAATTTTATATTTAAAATGTTTCCAGTAATTTACTATACTCAAATTTAAAGTTACCTTTAGACTTTTTTCATTTATTTATTATTATTTGTTAACTATACTTTCCTCAATTACAGTCCCACGTATAGTTTATGAAATTTTAAGTTAACCCTTATTGTTTAATAGCTTATATTCCTAAAATTTATCAATTTTTATTTTTCCCAATTTACATGAATAATCGAAGTGCAAATCGAATTTAAAACACATTTTTGTCTTATTTTAATTATCTATATAACGATGATTGGCGTTATCTTAAATGCTCTAATTATACCATGATTATACTAAGCACCCGAACCCAAACAAGTTTATTAATTAAAACGATTTAAAGTAGTTTACATTTGATAAAACACATAAAGTAAAAAAGTATTTAAAAAGTTTAACCCTAGGAAAGTGAATTTATTTTATCGCTGATATCATTATTTCAATTGCTTTTTATTTTTTAAGTACATTATCAAATTATTATCTTCCATATTGTAGGTAAAATATGATGGGGGACAGAACTGTATAGTTTCTGGCTAATCGATAGACTTTTAATTTGGTTTTTATAAATCACATTTTTCTTCCAGATTTAATGTTACTTTCTACATTAAAAAAAATATTATGTTTATTATTATTATCATTATTTTGAAAATTAATAGCTTTTCTAAGAATATCACTAGAAAATGAAATTAATTGCCATGTTTATATTTTAAGCATACATAAAATTTGTACACAAATAATATTACAACACATTTGTATATCGAGTTAAATGTGAAAGCAAACAAACGTTTGGTTTTTTTCTATCTGAATCTGAAAACGATTCTGCATGGAAATGCCTACAGCTAAACCTTTATGAAAAAACTTTTCTTATGATGAAATGACGAATTAAAAACAATACCTGAAAGTTATGCAATAGTTTGACACATATTTTGGTTTCTATCACCCTTTAATCCATCATTCTTTATTTCAGAAACTCAAACTGCCATCTGCAGTACAATCTGAGAAATTATTTCCTACTCAGTCAGATGGAAGACTTGGGAGTTTCTTAATGGATAATCCAATTCCATGTGATTTTATCAGGCACGTAAGGGCAGCCAATTTCAGAACAATAACTGGACATGATTATCTTGGGAAACACATTTACAGATTTGGACTAGCAGACTCGAAAATTTGCCCACTTTGCTTGATAATTCTGTCATGAGTGGTAATCATTTGAACTACTGAACTAATTGACTTAGTAGCTGTAAATACTGCAAAAGATTCTAATTATTTTATGTGTGTTTCTGAATTGTATTGGACTGTCCATCATAGACTGCTGGCAGTCATGTCGGCGTTTATTAAATAAACACAAGTAATGTATAGAAAAAAAAATGAAAGTCAATTCCTACTTTTTTTTTCTTTATATTGCAGAAAGTCCTTTATAAATAATTTTAATTCATTTTTTTAAGTTTATCTGACGGCCAACTATTGGTAGATACATGCAACTTAAATCTAAAAAAAACTAAAATTAATTCATTAAATTTAATGAATGAATGAATATGTGAAAAAACTGTATTCACATCAAGTGTCCTCCTCCAGAAGTTCAAAAAATTGTATTTGAAGTTGAGTGGATGAATAAAAAGTATTTCATTAACAATTGAAAATTTGAACAAGGTATATAGAGGGAGAGTGGGAGCTAATAGAAGGAATTGAAAAAGTACAATCTGAGAATACTGACTCCACTACTTCTATCAGCCCTACTCCCTCATATTAACCTCTGTCAGGTGCCGTCCACATTTCTTTCACGTTATTAAATTCTTGAATGTTTTTTTTTTCTTTTAGGGTAAGTATTTTAGATGTAAATAGGAATTTTTTAGTAATTTAATTAGATGTAAATAGGAATATTTTATATGTAGAGAAAATTTATTTTCTATATTTTATCTAATGAATTTTGATTCATTTGCTTGCGTCATAAAATATCAAAGAAGGATTTGGAAGAAAAAATAAACAAATAAATATATTACATTTTTTTCAACTTTTTCTTTCCTTCAAATATTAATATTGAGTCATTTCATTAAGTAATTACACCTCAAAAATGAAATTCTCAAGTATTAATACACATTAAGGTGATTAAGATGGAAGGGAATATTACATCTCTAATTATGATTAATAAACTCTTAACGGTACTTTCATGACAAAGCTTAAGGTTAGCAATTTAGAAAAAGTTTACTTCGTTTCTTTAAAGCATTTTTCTTTTTTGTGAGAGATGTTATACTGTATATAACTACTAAAGTTATTAAAAGATGAAGGATACGTGTTACTTTTTTCATTGTAAGTAGACATAAGACATAAAGAGTTAGTAGTCCATTTCAGTAGACATAAGACACGTATTGCACACTATAACAATGCTTATTTATTAAATTTAAAAGGCTTATATCTCATTAAAATAAATTGTTATTTATAAGAGAATTAAATTTATAGAATGCAGTTACATTTTCATTTTACGACATAATTTAAACGGAAATACGCTAAATAAATAAATGAATTTATTTAAACAGTCTTAGAGTTTTTTCTTCTTATCAGTTCATTTTAACAAATAAAAACACTCTTTTTCTTTTTTATCTCTTTTAGAAGCGTTTAACTAAACTTTGTGTAATAATTGCTTCGACGTTCCTTTTTTAAATACATTTTCTTAATTATGATTTTTTTTGTTGTTAAAACAGTTACTTCCCTATTTTCATTAAACTGCGTATTTTCTGTTTTTATACATCATTTTGGTTTTTTTTCTGTTTAATTCAATTTATATGCCATTTTCATTTTGTTATCTAAAAAAGCGTATTTTTTTTCCTGTTTTTATTTGCATTTTTATTTGTATTTTGTAATGCTTTATGTTTTCCTTTCATAAATTTACGGTTATCATATATATATCTGAAGATGCATTTTGATATTTACTGGTATTGGTTTATTATATTTATTGGTTTTTGTTGGATAATTTCTGCACTAATTCTATTTAAATTTTCCCAATGCAAGTATAGAAAACTACTTATAAAGAAAAAAAATCAAAGTGTTATTATTTTTTTTTAAATGCCAATGATGACAAAATGACAACGATGTATGTTTAATATACATACATCGCATTAAAATACACACACACACATATATATATATATATATATTCTACATATGTGGAAGTTCATTAATTTTGCATGTTTTTTTTACAAATTGAGTGTTTGTTGCAAACTGTTTGTTACAAATTATCTGTGTCTTTCTAGGGCCTAGTGGCCCCGCAACTCTCCACTGTCGAACCACTATAAAAACCCATGGCACCACCGGTACTCGAACCGGAAACCTCTGGTACCGAGTGCCACTCGGCTATCAGGACCCCAGGATATATTATAACATCCTGAGAATAGCTGTATATACATATATGCAAGGAATACATAACTTCATGGTGTTATAAACTGTTGTTTTTGCTCATAAGAAGATTTTATCCAAATCAAAGCCTCATTTAGTGACGTATGCAGATAACACGGAGTAGAAAAAATAACCTTTCGTTTAGAATCGGCAACTTATAAGGATCGAAGAACAACGACTTCGAAGTGTATCTCTATTTATAAAGCAAAAAATAGAGTCTATTGACATAACCTCATGTCTGTTTGCAATAATATGACTCCTAAGCGAAAGACTGCCTGACCTACTACGATCTGCAATTTATCTGTCTGAGTAGATTTATTACACCAGTTATAAAGCTATATTTGTAGTATCTGACTGGGATGATTGAATGTCCATTGCAAGTTTTCTTTTAATAAGCATAATGAAAAAGTGGAATGGTGGTGTACAAATCGATGAAGTTATCATTATTGCTTTGAAGACAGAAACTTTCCTACGGAGTGTAGAGTTTTCGAAAATTGTTAATTAAGCAATATTATTTTTAACAAATTTGGAGATATTTGGAGATTTTTTTTTTAATTTTAAGAAAGTACTGGCGAAAGAAGGAATATTTTTGTGACATTAATTTCTTAAAAGAGCATTTTTAAGTTCTTTGTTGATGCTTGAAGGTATTGTTGTTACAGATGAAATTAATTCTAAGCAGTTGATTTATGAATTAAATTTGCATGGCTGAAAACAATTGGGACGACCAAACCTAAAAGCATGTTTTTGAATTATTTTTTTTTGAAGTAGTGTAAACAAAGATCATCTAGTATTGATGATTGATTGATATTTATTTAAATGATTAATATTGTATTAAAACTATTGAAATTTTTATTTTTCCTTTTTCCAGATAAGATAAAAACTGCAGAAATTTTTCTACTTACTTAAGACATTATAAGCAGACTTCATATTAAAAATCAATATATCAAATAACAAAAAGTGTATAGTTCTTGAGTTAAAAGACAATAAAAATAAGAATTTCAAAAGAAAATTAATTTATCTGAATTTATCTGTCTATCTATTACTTACGAAGTAAGTCATTTTATATGCAGACCTGTTTTGGCGTGCAAGTATTTTATTCAAAATTCTTTTACCCTTTTATAAAGTGATGCATTCTGCCTTCTCACCCAAACTGCAGCCTTAGACCATTTTGTTTACGATATTTCGATCCGAAAAACACGGGCAGTCTGCTTTTCTCAGATACCTGAAAGAGTTAAATTTATGGGGCGTCAAAGCTTCTGTTCTCCTTTCAGTGATTTTCTCTGCCGCGGAGAAAAAACACTTACAGTGAAGGAGAAAAGTAGAACCTCCTGTTGTGCCAGAACATAAATCTAGTTTTATATTACTATTTTTAAGCGAGTCCAAAAACACTATGGGGTGCGCCAGGGAGGTGTGTGTCCAGGTAGATGTCAGGTATTTTCATGTAATTTGTATTTTCAAGTGATGAATGAATTTTTTCTTGCAAATATATAAACAAGGAAAATAATCATAAAGTTCCATTAAATATTTCAGAAATGTATATGCTTTTTTTCGTAGAAATCAATTTTCTCTAGTTAATGGGGCCTATGGAATTTCAATTTTTTTTTCTTCTTTTTTTAGGTTGATGGCATTGTCCTTGGCATATGTGTGAAATTTCACATTAAAATATTCATCAGTGTTTGAGTTACACTTGTGAGACGCTAAAACTGATTCCAGCGATTTTTGAAATGTCTGAATTCATTGAGCAAAGAACTTGCATTCAATTTCGTTTGCGGAAACGAATAGAATGTTGCAGAAGGCATTCGGTGAGCATTCCTATATCGGAAAGAAATGTTTACAAGTGGTATAAACAATTCAAAGAAGACAGAAAACGTGTTGAAGACGAAGAGCCATCTGGTCGACCCTCAACTTCAACCGACGAAGCTCACGTCCAGAAAATTAAACATTTGGTGCTTGCAAACGGTCGATTTACAAGTAAAGACCATGCTGATGACGTTGAAATTTCAAAAAGATCGGTCAATTCTATTTCGGGCCTCAAATGCACTGGATTGGTACCGAATCACTGATCTCGATTGGTACCGAAAACACTGAATGCGCCATATCCCGCTGCATTGATTTTTCGTGATTTTCTCGCCAAAAATGAAACCCATATCGTTCCACAACCACCGTATTCACACCGTGAGATTTCTGGATATTCCCTAAACTCAAAAGACCACTCCGGGAACACCGTTTTGAGTCGATTGAAGAGATTCAACGTAAATCGCCGCGCTCTTTGAAGGCCATCCCTGCGGATGACTGGAGCCAAATTGGCCGCGTGGCTAGCACTCGGTACCACAGGTTTCGGGTTCGAATCCCGGCGGAGCCATGGATGTTTGTAGTGGTTCGGAATCCACTTTAAACTGTAGGTCCCGGTCTGTTTAGCCTAAAGTGGGCACAAGATAACCGTAGAGAGACAAACTAACCCAAACCTGCCGATGACTTGTTAGCATGCATTGAGGATTGTTAAAATAGTTGGCTTAAGTACATTGTGTCAGGAGGGGATTAATTTGAAGGCGATGAAATAAGTTTGGAAGAATAAATAAAAGAGTTTTTGAAAAAGAAAATAATTGGTCTTACTTTTTGGGCGCAGTAGTATATTTAGAATTCTTTTTAAAAGATATCGTTTTGCAGCACTTCTATTCAAAATGT
Source organism: Caerostris darwini (assembly GCA_021605075.1). Lineage (NCBI taxonomy): Eukaryota > Metazoa > Arthropoda > Arachnida > Araneae > Araneidae > Caerostris > Caerostris darwini. The sequence continues at coordinate 168,613 of BPLQ01006803.1, read as the reverse complement.
TGCTGGCACAATCACAGAAACGCGAGTCGCAAATATTTTGCTTGTCTGAATGTGATCCTTTGAACCTTCCGCCCGTCCTTTTTTTTCCATCACGTCTCGTGGATGGCGGTGTTCATGTTTAGATCGGCATTGGGCAGGAAGAGCAAATCTTTGTTTATTTTATGCGTCGTACTTGTTTGCTCGCAAACATCGCAGCCAAAAAGAAAAAAAATAACACCCCAATCCCCACCCAAAGCAGTGGGGGGAGTTATTTTTATGGGGTACTTTGTTCCCTCAGTTCTGGAGACACGCATACAAACCGCTCTATTGCTCACACGCTGTTTTGAAAAGATACGTGTCTGCAATTTTAAATTACTTATTATGAGGCATTGCATTACATTATATTTTTCAATTCCTACCATTAGTTCACACTCTCCCTATATATATCATGTTCAAATTTTCAATCGTTATTAAAATGCTTTTTATTTATTCACTCAAGTTCAAATACATTTCTTGAACTTGTAGTTTGTCCCTTGTTGTTAATACAGTTCTTTCATTAATTGATGCATTAAATAAACTTAATTAATTCATTTTAGTTTTTTTAGATTTAAGGTGCATGTATCTATCAATAGAGGGCGCCAGATGTAAGAGGAAAATTTTAACTTAAACAGTAGGAATTGACTTTAAAAAAAATTTTATATTACTTGTTTTGGTTGAAAATTTATATCATGAATAGTTTTTATTTAAAATTTTATCTCCAAAATAAAATCCAAACAAGTGACGAAAGGCAATCGAGATCCTTTTTTTTTGAAAATGATTCAAGCCATAAAATCTTTTCTAATCGATTGAGGCGATTCCTGCTTCTGTGAAAAGAAGAAGAATTATTTAAATATTGTATTTTAAAAGAATCATAAAATCCCCTTTCATCTTTTATGTTTACCAATGCAGAAAAATGATATACAATTCATGGGACAGGTGGGAAAAAAACCCCATCAATAACCTTTATAGAAGAAAACGAACCCCCGAAATACAAATTTAATTATCTGAAACCATTCTTTCACATTAAACAACACCATTCTATTATGTCACGCTTCATAATCTGAACTTTGTAATAACATCATACCAATCATTTTCCTTATTTTTACCTTTTCGTCTTTTAAGATATTCAGAATAAAAATTCAGAGTTTTAAGCTTTAAAAAAATTATAAATTTAATTGAAAATTAACTCTATTCAGCTTCAACGGTTTCAATAAATATGTGGTAAATTTACCACATATGATTTTTATATATATCATATTATTTACATTCATATATATATATTTATTTATTTACAATTATTTTTAAGTAACAAAATGGAGTTTTAAATTCATAGTTCAAATTAAATTATTTATCGTAAACATAATTAGGTAACCAAAAATAACGTAAGACATTCACACTATTTACTAACGTAAGACATTCACACTTTTTTTTTCACTTTGTGATATAGATTTTAAAATACACTCACATTTAAAAAAATATTAATTATGGTCAAAATAAATATTATTATGTAAAATATAAACTGAAAATAAGATAATTTTATAAAAATCCATAGAAGAATGTTTCTCACTAAATTCTATCGATTCCTGCTAGTTTTATATAAACTTTTTTATTGAAATCTCATTTAGTTGTCAGTTTCATATAAAAGGTTTTTTTTTTTTTTTTTCGAGATTCAAGGACAAAGCGTCAAAATTTTGTCATAAAAAATAATATCTTTTTTCAGATTTATACATACTTCTATATTTAAAAAAAAAAAAAAAAAAGATTGAAATTTTTAAAAGCATTAATGTTTTATTACTCTTGACAGACTTTAGACTTTTAAGAAAATAAAAATAAATCCATTGCGATTTTTTTTTTGTTCTTTAAAAAACAAAACTATCATAATCATTATCCCTTAATTAGAATACTTTCAGTTTATATTTCACATAATAATATTTATTTATTTCTGAATATTTAGAAAATAAAAATAAATTTTAATTTGAAAAACAAAATATCATAATCATTCGTTTCTTCAATTTAGTTTCAAAATTAACGAAGCAGCAAAAATAATTCATATTCCTTAAAATGAAACGACATTTCTATATAAGTAAAGCATCAAATTACAAAGGATCACTTAACTTCAAATCTGACTCCGAAGGGACTTGAAAACTTTATACACTTTTTCCTAAACAAAACTCAATAAAAGTGCTCTTCGTTATGCGGTATTTTAACATCTTGAAGCCATGATGTCAAAAAGTGGAACCTAAATTATTCGAGCCTCTCTCTCTCTCTTTCTCTCCTCTTTATTTAAGAAAACCCCGAGTTATATTATTTTAAAAACATCATACGAAGAGATTCCCTCGTTGAAAGGAGAAACACACCATGAAAATGAGGGTTTGAGAATTGGGGGTGGGGTGGGGAAGTCGGAAATCGCTGCAGAAAAGCTTTTTTTTTTTTTTTCCCGATCTCAAGTCGATTTTGTTTCAAAGTAAAGCAAAGTCATTTCACGCTAGCTTTATTTATTTATTTCGATTTCTTTCTTTTTTTTTAGTTTTACACTCTTTCTCCTTTGCTTATCTTCCTGGGGAGAGGCGCTCGACTCCCTTTCCCCTGGGGGGGATGGAGGGAAAACCTTCCCCATACACCCTATTTCGCTCAAAAGAAGGAGCAGTTTTGGAATGTAACAAATGTAATGTTGAAACAGAGCCTGTGGATTCCAGGTTCTTTTCGTGAAAAATCGCATGTGGTTAAACCTTTCTTCGAGATGCGGAAATATGTTTTTTTTTGTTTGTCACACCATATCAACTGTTCCTAAAATGTGTGGAATTTGTGTTAACCGGAACCTATATTTAAGTGATAGTTATTGAATGATTTAGTTGGAATATTTCATTGTGCGTGAAAGATCACCCTATACCACAAGGAAATAGTTTTTGAAGATTACATTACCTACTTTTGTATAAAGATGCCATTCTTGTTTAGAGAAATGGTAACTACATTTATTTTATTTCTAACCGCACAAGTGTAATAAAACATTAATGCTTTTTAAATTTTCATTGCTATTTTTTTGTGCAATGTTTTAAATCTAAACATAAAAAATTACAAAAGTAAGTTTAATTCTGGAAAATATATCATTTTTGATCGGAAAATTTTGACACTTCGACCTTGAATATCGGAAAAATAAAAACTTTTATATAAAACAGAAAATTAAGTGAGACTTCAATAAAATCATAATTTTACTATTAAATAAATAAAAATTTCATGGATAGGTTTAACCCTGATTTATTTTGGTTTCTCTCCCTCTAACACGAAGTTTTTATTTACTTGCCGACTGTTTCTAAAGACAATTACTGCTGTACATGGACATTTTAATCTTTGTCCACTTGTACTCTAGGTTCAGCATGTTATCGAATTATTGCTAATCAGATAGTCTTTCAGTTCAGATATTTTAAGAAAATAAAAATAAACATCATTATTATAATCATTATTCCTTACCATTCGTTTCTTCAGTTTAGTTTCAAAATTAATGTAGCAGAAAAATATTTCATATTCCTTTAAATGAAACGACATTTCTATATAAATAAAACATCAAATTACAAAGGAACACTTAACATCCAAATTTTAATTCCGAAGGTACTTCAAACCTTCAAATTTACGAACTCTTTTACTTTTTTTTCTTAAGCAAAACTCAGCAAAATTGCTCTTCGTTATGCGGTATTTTACTCTCTTGAAGCCATGATGTCAAAAAGTGGAAACTAAATTATTCAAGCCTCTTTTTCTCTCCTCTTTATTTAAGAAGAAAACCCCGAGTTATATTCTTTTAAAAACATCATTCGAAGAGATTCCCTTGTTGAAAGGAGAAGCACAACATGAAAATGAGGGTTTTGAGAATGAGGGGGGGGGGAGGGGGGGTGTCGGAAATCGCTGCAGAAAGCCTTCTTTTTCTGTTCTTTTTTTTTTTTTTTTTTTTTTTTTGTTCTTTTCTTCCCACGATCTCGTGTCGATTTTTGTTTCAAAGTAAAGCAAAGTCATTTCACGCTAGCTTTATTTATTTATTTCGATTTCTTTCTTTTTTTTTTTTTTTTTTTAGTTTTACACTCTTTCTCCCTTGTTTATCTTCCAGGGAAGGCGTTCGACCCCCCTTCCTTTCCCCTGGGAGGATGGAGGAAAAACCTTTCCCCATAAACCCCATTTCGCTCAAAAGCAAGAGCAGTTTTGGAATGTAACAAATGTTACGTTGAAACAGAGCCTGTGGTTTCCTTTCGTGATAAATAGCATGCGGTTAAAACTTTTCTTCGAAATGCGGAAATATGTTTTTTTTGTTTGTCACATCACATCAACTGTTCCTAAAATGTGAGGAATTCCTCTTAAAACGGAATCTATACTTATAGTATAATCATTGAATGGTTTAGTTGAAATATTTCTGAATGTGTGAAAGATCACCCTATAACACATGAAAAGAGTTTTTGAAGAATATATTATCAACTTTTGTTTGAAAATGCCGTTCATGTTTAGAGATAAAGAAACTGCATTTATATTTTTTTCTAATCTCTTAAGTGTAATAAAACATTAATGCTTTCCAAATTTTCAAAGCTATTTCTATTTCATACTATTTTAAAACCATAAAATCTTAAAAATTGCAAAAGTAAGTTTAATTCTGGAAAATATATTTTATTTGACAGGAAGATTTTGGCACTTTGTCCTTGTGTCTTAAAAATAAAAAAATATGTATATAAAACTGATAACTAAATGTGATCTCAATAAACCAAGTTTTTATTTACTTGCCGACTATTGCTAAAAACAACGGCTGCAGTGCATGGACGTTTTAATCTTTGTCCACTTGCACTCTATGTTGAGCATGTTATCGAATGACTGCTGTTATCGAATCAGATGAATTTAACCTTTAAAGAAAATTAAAATAAATCTGGATTAAAAAAACAAAAATATCATAATCATTACCCTTACTACTCGTTACTACCATTTAGTTTCAAAATTAACGAAGCAGCAAAAATAATTCATATTCCTTAAAATGAAACGACATTTCTATATAAGTAAAGCATCAAATTACAAAGGATCACTTAACTTCAAATCTTACTCCGGAGGCACTTGGAAACCTTCACATTCACGAACCCTTTTTTTTTCTTCTTCTTAAACAAAACTCAACAAAATTGCTCTTCGTTATGCGATATTTTTACCACTTGAAGCTATGATGTCAAAAAGGGGAAACTAAATTATTCAAGCTTCTTTCTCTCTCTCCTCTTTATTTAAGAAAACCCCGAGTTATATTATTTTAAAAACATTATTCGAAAAGATTCCTCTTGTTGAAAGGAGAAACACACCATGAAAATGAGGGTTTCAAAATGAAGGGGGGGATCTGAAATCGCTGCAGAACAACTCCTTTTTTGGTTCTTTTCTTCCCTCGATCTCAAGTCGATTTTTGTTTCAAAGTAAAGCAAAGTCATTTCACGCTAGCTTTATTTCTTTCTTTCGATTTCTATTTTTTTTTTTTTTTTTTTTTTACACTCTTTCTCCTTTGCTTATCTTCCAGGGCCCCCTGGAAGATAAGCCTTTTCGGGGGGGGTTCGACCCTTAAGGGGTTCGACCCCCTTTTCCCCTGGGGGATGGAGGAAAAACCTTCCCCATAAACTCTATTTCGCTCAAAAAAGGAAGTATTTTTGGAATGTAACAAATGTTACGTTGAAACAGAGCCCGTGGATTCCTTTCATGAAAAATCGCATGCGGTTAAACTTTTCTTCTTCGACATGCAGAACTATGTTTTTTTGTTTGTCACATCATATCAACTATTCCTAAAATGTGTGGAGTTCCTCTTATGAGATGCTCTTATTTATATTTAGTTGGAATATTTCATGATGTGTGAAAGATCCCCTATACAACATGGAAAGAGTTTTTGAAGATTATGTTACCTACTTATCTATAAAGATGTCGTTCCTTTTTAGAGAAAAATAAACTACATTTGTTTTTGTTACTAATCTGCCAACTGTAATAAAACAATAATTCTTTTAAAAATTTTCAAAGCTATTAATGAATAGGCAATATAATCTTCAAAAAATTCTTTCCTTGTTTTATAGGGTGATATTTCACATATTTTGAAATATTCCAACTAAATACTCCAATAACTATCACTTAAATATAGGTTGCGCATAAGAGGAACTCCATACATTTTAGCAATAGTTGATATGATTTGACAAACAAAAAAACATATTTCCGCATCTCGAAGAAAAGTTTAAACCGCATGCGATTTTTCCCGAAAGGAATCCACGGGCTCTGCTTCAACGTAACATTTGTTACATTCCAAAACTGCTCCTCTTTTGAGCGAAATAGGGTTGATGGGGAAGGTTTTTCCTCCATCCCCCAGGGGAAAAGGGGGTCGAACGCCCTCCCTGGAAGATAAGCAAAGGAGAAGAGTGTAAATCTAAAAAAGAAAGAAATCGAAAGAAATAAATAAAGCTAGCGTGAAATGACTTTGCTTTACTTTGAAACAAAAATCGACTTGAGATTGAGATCGAGGGAAGAAAAGAACAAAAAAAGAACAAAAAAGAATAAAAAAAGAAGCTTTTCTGCAGCGATTGCCTACCCCCCTCATTCTCAAACCCTCATTTTCATGGTGTGTTTCACCTTTCAACGAGGGAATCTCCTCGAATAATGTTCTTAAAAAAATATAACTCGGAGTTTTCTTAAATAAAGAGGAGAAAAAGAGAGAGAGAGGGGGATTGAATAATTTAGTTTCCACTTTTTGACATCATGGCTTCAAGAACGTAAAATACCGCATAACGAAGAGAAATTTTGTTAAGTTTTGTTTAAGAAAAAAATGAAAAGAAAATGAGTAAATGTGAAGGTTTCTCCAAGTCCCTTCGGAGTTAAGATTTGTGAAGTTAAGTGATCCTTTGTAATTTAATGCTTTATATATAGAAATGTGTTTTCATTTTAAGGAATATGAATTATTTTTCTGCTTCATTAATTTTGAAACTAAACTGAAGAAATGAATGGTAAGGGATAATTATTATAATATTTTGGTTTTTCGAACCGGGATTTATTTTTATTTTCTTAACGTAGTATCTGAGCTGCAAGACTGAAGTCATCTGATTAGCAGTACTTCCATAACATGCTCAACCTAGAGTGCAAGTGGACGAAGATTAAAACGTCCATATACTGCGGCCTTTGTTTTTAGGAACAGTCGGCAAGTAAATAAAAACTAGGTGTTAGAGGGAGGGAAACCAAAATAAACCGTGGTTTAAAACTATACACGAACTTTTCATTTGTCTAATAGTATAATTATGATTTTATTGAAAACTCATTTAATTTACAATTTTGTATAAAAGTTTTTATTTTTCCGAGATTAAAGGACAAGTCTCAAAATTTTCTCTTAAAAAATAATATCTTTTCCAGAATTACACATACTATACTTCGATAATTTTTAATATTTTATGGTTTTAAAACAGTATGCAAAATAAATAATTTTAAAAGCTTTTAAAGGCATTAATGTTTTATTGCACTTGACAGATTATAAATATGATAATAAAGACAGATTATAAATATGACATAGTTTCTTTTTCTCTAAATACGAACGGCATTTTTATACAAAAATAGGTAATATAATCTTCAAAAATTCTTTCCATGTGGGGTAGGGTAATCTTTCACACATTCTGATATATTCCAACTAAATCATCCAATAACTATCCCTTAAATATATGTTCCGTTTTAAGAGAAACTCCGCGCATTCTAGGAATAGTTGATATGATGTGATAAATAAAAGCAAAAAAACATATTTCCGCATCTCGAAGAAAAGTTTAACCGCATGTGATTTTTCACGAAAGGAATCCACAGTCTCCCTTTCAAAGTTACATTTGTTACTACATTCCAAAACTGCTCCTACTTTCGAGCGAAATAGGAGTTTTTGGGGAAGGTTTTCCCATCATCCCCCAGGGGAAAAGAGGGGGGTCGAACACTTCCCTATGAAAGGGGAGGGTGATTGAGGGCATAGGGTGATCTTTCACATATTCTGAAATATTCCAACTAAATCATTCAACACCAACAATCACTTAAATGTAGGTTCCGCATATTTCCACATATTTTTGTTTTTGTTTTTGTTTCTTATCCCACTTGGCAGACATCTACGCCAAGCCCACGAGCCCATATGCACTCATGATTGAAGGGGAATGAAGCAGCCTTTGTTGTGATGGATCACCCGTAGGTAGAAGTCTGGCTTTGGCTCCATGAAGCTCTTACAGCCATAGGAGAACGCGACCTATGGCTTAAAGTGTATTCCGAACCACTACAAACAGCCATGGCACCGCCGGGATTCGAACCCGAAACCTGTGGTACCAAGCGCCAGAGCGCTAGACACTCGGCCATTCAGGCCCAAACATTTTAGGAATAGTTGATACCATGTGACAAACAAAAAAATATATATATATATATTTCGGCATTTCGAAGAAAAGTTTAAACCCGATGCGATATTTCACGAAAGGAATCCACAGGCTCAGTTTCAACGTAACATTTGTTACATTCCAAAACTGCTCCTCTTTTGAGCGAAAGTTAAGGGGGAAGGTTTTCCCTCCATCCCCCCAGGGGAAAAGGGGTCGAATGCCTTCCCTGGAAGATAAGCAAAGGAGAAAGAGTGTAAAAAAAAAAGAAGAAAGAAATCGAAATAAATAAATAAAGCTAGTGTGAAATGACTTTGCTTTACTTTGAAACAAAAATCGACTTCAGATCGAGGGAAGAAAAGAACAAAAAAAGAAGCTTTTCTGCCACAATTTCGGACCCCCCCTACCCCTCATTCTCAAACCCTCATTTTCATGGCGTGTTTCTCCTTTCAACAAGGGAATCTCTTCGAATGATGTTTTTAAAAGAATATAACTCGGGGTTTTCTTCTTAAATAAAGAGTAGAGAAGTATAGGCTTGAATAATTTAGTTTCCACTTTTTGACATCATGGCTTCAAGAAGGTAAAATACCGCATAACGAAGAGCAATTTTGGATAGTTTTATTTAAGAAAAAAAGTTCGTAAATGTGAAGGTTTCCAAGTCCCGTCGGAGTTAAGATTTGAAATTAAGTGATCCTTTGTAATTTAATGCTTTACTTATATAGAAATGTCGTTTCGTTTTAAGGAATATGAATTATTTTTCTTATTCATTAATTTTGAAACTAAAGTGAAGAATCGAATGATAAGGGTCATGAATACGATATTTTCGTTTTTTTCAATCCGGATTTATTTTTACTTTCTTAAAATATCTGAACTGAAAGTTTAAAGTCATATGATTAGCAGTTCTTCGATAACATGTTCAAGCTAGATTGCAAGTGGACAAAGATTATACTGTTCATGTTCTGCAGCCGATGTTTTTAGATTTGGTTTGGTTTCGTTTGTCGCTCTACTGTCATTTTATGCACACTTTAGGCTAATTAGACCGGGATATACAGTTAAACTTGTATTTCAAACCAATACAAACATCCATGGCACCGCCCGGATTCGAACCCGAAACCTGTGACACCGAACGCCAAAGCGCTAGACACTCGGCCATTCACAGGTCCCAAATTTGTGAATGCCAACGGCATTCGGTGTTCCCAGGTGGTCACCCATCCAAGTACTGACCGCGCCCAATGATGCTTGACTTCGATAATCTAACGAGAACCGGTATATTCAGCATGGTATGGTCGTTGGCTAAGCCAGTGTTGAATATAATAATGTTGAAGCCAGTGTTGAATATAATAATGTTGAAGCCAGTGTTGAATATAATAATGTTGAAGCCAGTGTTGAATATAATAATGTTGAAGCCAGTGTTGAATATAATAATGTTGAAGCCAGTGTTGAATATAATAATGTTGAAGCCAGTGTTGAATATAATAATGTTGAAGCCAGTGTTGAATATAATAATGAATTGCGTTTGACAAATTAAATGATATCGGAAATAAAAGATCCTTAAATTGAACAACCAGTTCATTTATGAATTGAAATTTAAGATAAAATTACGTGACCATAAAATATAAGTTATATGTCAATTTCATTTTTAATAATTCTTCTTAGAATTTGGTTATTCAAAAGATTACATTGGTTATTCAAAACAAAAAAAAAATTAGTCACAAATTATTAGTTTACACTTAAAAATGAAACATACTTAATTTCAAATTTTATTTAAAACAATTTAGTTTCGTTTTTTACAACATTTAACTCTTAGTTTTTTTAACAGTGCCGTCAAAATACCAAGAGAATATTTTTTGTATTTTAAGTGAGTGCAACCTTTAAAGTTATGAAAAATATTTTGCTACATAAAAACCGTTTTTATAAATATTTATGTGCTCAATAAAAGTCATTAAATTTATTTCACAAATTTTCTAAATTCATTAGTAAAGATCATAAACTAAAAAATAACAATAATCGGTATAAACAATTAAACTCAGGAGTCGGAATTTTTTGGCCGATTCCCTACCCCTGCAAAATACCATCTTCAAAATATGCAAGGCCTTCAAAATGTCAGTGTAATGTAGAAATCCTTGGTAAAGGTGAATTTGCTATTGATGTGCTGTTAAAGTGACGAATGACTTTAGGAGAAAACGACCCTCCATTAAAAAACTTACAATGCAATTTTTTGTGTTTGAAAACCTAATTTGGATATTCATAATCAACAAAATGGCTTAAAACATTTCAGATTCAATTTTTTGTTGAGAAACTAATACATTTTTCCTTAAGGTAATATCAGATAAGTACGCGCGTTAGGAATTCCATTAATTACATGTTTGCGTAACTATTTCGGGGTTAAACACTTTTACTAATCTAATACATAATGAAATATTTCCATGCTTGATTAACTCGACTTAATCGTTAATTTGATTAATGTCCGTTCCCAAAACGGTGGTAAATTGATTAATCGATCGATCAAAACCAGTGATTGCCGGCGTGGTTTTATGTCGGGGTCCTAACCTTTTTCATAAAGCAACTTAATCAAGCGTGTAATTAAGTAGGTGGACTTCCCCAGCAGAGCTTGATGGTAATGCCCGTGTTTTTATTTCAGCCATTCATTGACTGACAGTGCGCTTATACTCTCAGTAAGTTTTAGTATCCATGTTATAGAATATTAATATCTTCAATGACGTATTCTTCATAAAGATGCAAGATAGGTTCTATTGAAAATGTTTTTGCGAACTCGAACTGAGTGAGGTGGGTTCATTTCAAGTGATTCTGAACGAAAATATTTTCTATGTATTTGCCTGGGATGGACACGATGCGTAACTACAAACAGCCAACGAGTCCTCTCATTCGTGGAAAGAAGTGACTACGATAATTAGAATCTGACTTTCTATACAAGTGAGGATCTTCATACACATGCAAATCTAAAGTTTAGAACTATTTGAACATTTCTACATATTTTTAGTTCTACAATTCGCAAAGTAAATATTAATATACTAATTGGAAAACAAAACTTTACACAAACTTTTAAATTAGACAATATAAAACAGAAAATTTTCATGTTTAAAACTCACTTGCAAGTTTATTTAATTTATTTCATAAATATATAACTATACACTGTAATTTACACACACACACACGCACATATTATATTTATCATATTCAAATTTGTAGTATTCAATTTTGCAGTGAGAGAATATTGCTGGTATTAGAATAATTTTAGATATATTTTATTTATATTTTTAAAAGGAAGAATTTACATTTTAAATGAGAGAAACCATGTCGTCTCCTACGAACTCTATGAAAGCTATCTGGAGCATCTAGTGGCATTTTTGTTGAAAACTTTAAAACTCTCGGACAGATGTAAGCAAGACATATGTAAGCACTTCATTGGGGATGAGGGACATGACGTCGTGTTCAGTTTGAGGAAGGATGCAACATAGTAGGCAAAGAAATTTGCTACAAGTTATTTTTATTTGAACTTTAAAACAGATTACAGTGATACTGACATATTTTCTTATATGTATTTTACAGGAAATTTCATTACATTAATTTTCCCAATAAATGTTTTAAAGTGTACAATTTTATAATAAATAAACTACCTAAAACAATTTAAATCAAATTACTTATTACTTGATTTGATTATAAAATATTATTTTAAGGTTTTTATTTTTTTGCATAAATATGCGTGTGCGATTTATCAACGATATTTCAATATTGCCTGTAAGACCACCTTTTTATTATCGGGAAAAATGTAATAAGTAACAAAAAAAATTCTTCTTGGAGGATTATTTCTTTCTTTTTTTAAAATTTTTTTTTGAAAATTTCACTTGCTTGGCGTTATCCATACCACCCTTTCTCTGAAATTTCTCCCCATCAATTACTTGCGATGCAAATGCATGGCTAGTGGGAAACAATCTGTGGCCTTCACCTTCCCATAGAAGTAACGTTCTGAACGCCGGTAATAAAGAATGATTTATAGTTCCAAAATACAGAGTGGAGGGAGGTTCCTTCCACTTTAAGAAGTTTTTCTACCCCCGGGACCACGGGGGCAATGGGGGCGGAAGAAATATGGGAGGGCGCTCTCCGAGAGATCCAATAAATTCAACACTTTCAGGTATATCTCGCAGAAACAGGTAGCTCTTGTTCTAGGAATGCATTGCCCTGTGACTGGAACTGTCTTATATTACTTGTTGAAGGATCCAGGATATTCTATATGGCTGTTGTATAGTTTAAGTTAAAATGAGATTTTTCTATCCTTTTTTTTTAGTGGTCGATGAACACTAAATATACGCTACAAACTACACTACTTTAGTTTAAAGAATCTTAAAAATCAAATAATGTAAGCATTTTTTAAGTATGTAGAGATATTTATAAAAGATTAAATGATAAAACAAAAACGTTAATCTTATATATTTAATTTTTTTATTGACCATGTATACCACGAACCAAACCCCTCTTCATCACATATCTGAAGAGATACGAGATGAAGAGAGATTTGGTTTGTTTTGTCGCTCTACTGTCCTCTTGTGCACACTTTAGGCTAAACAGAATGGGACCTACAGTTTAAAGGGGATTCCGAATCACTACAAACATCCATGGCACTGCCGGGACTCAGACCCTTTCTCCAAAACTTTAAACTCTTTGGGAGTAGGTAGCATGACAGATGTAAGCACTCCATTTGGGATGGGGAACATGACGTCGTCTTTAGTTTGAGGTAATATGCGTCATATTGGCAAATAAGTTTGCTACAAGTTCGTTTTATTTGAATTTTAAAACAAATTGCAGCGATACAAATACATTCTCTGATATGGGTTTTACATAAAATTTCATTACATTACGTCTGTCAATAAATGTTTTTAAGTTTAAAATTTTATATCAAATAAACTACCTAAAACATTTGAAACTAAATTTCTTATTACTTAACTTGATTATAAAATATTATTATATATATATATATATATATATTGTATAAATATGAGTCTGCGAATTATCAACGATATTTCAATATATGTCTGTAGACTTTTTTTACGATCAAAAATGTATTGAGTACAAAAACTTTTTCTGGGGGATTATTTCTTTCTTTCTTTTTTTTGAAAATTTCACTTGCTTGACGTTATCCATACCACCCTTTCTCTGAAATTTCTCCCCGTCAATTACTTGGATGCAAATGCATGCTGGTGGAAAATAATCTGTGGCCTTCACCTTACCATAGACGTAACGTTCTGAACGCCAGTAATAAAGAATGATTTATAGTTCCAAAATATAGAGTGGAGGAGGCACTTTAAGAAGTTCCCCCCTCCCGGGACCCACGAGGGCAGACAGGATGGAAGAAATATGGGAGGGCGCTCTCTGAGAGATCCAATAAATTCAACCCTTTCAGGTATCTCGCAGAGGCAGGTAGCTCTTGTTCAAGGAATGCAACCCCCTAAATACAGATAGTCCATGGAATCAGGTTTGCGCTGACACTGGAGCTGTCTTATATTCCTTGTTGAAGCATCCAGGATATTCTTATATAGATAGTGGTCACTGGCTGTGGTATAGTTTAAGTTAAAATGAGATTTTACTATCCTTTATCTTTAGTGATCGACGAACACCTAATATGCACTACAAACTGTTAAACTTTATTTTAAAGAATCTTATAAAGCAAATAATCTAAAAACTTTTTAAGTATGCGTAGGTATTTATAAAAAAGTAAATGATAAAACTATATGGGTGGGGGGGAATGATCGAATGGCTAGAGCTCTGGCGCTCTGTGTCACATGTTTCAGTTTCGAGTCCCGGCGGTGCCATGGATGTTTGAGGTGCTTCGGAATCCACTTTAAACCGTGGGTCCCGGTCTAACAGGATCTTAGAGCTTGGCGAGGGTATGTTACTCCGCGTCCGCAGTTTATCTTGAAGCTACACGCACCTCCTGGATAGTGCTAAGGGAGTAACGTCGATGCAGAACTTGCCTTAAGGCATCGAAGACAATTGCCTAAGTGTTTGCCAGCTGAATTTGAACAAAAAAGAAGTCTCCCAATAAATGTTTTATAGTTTAAAATGCAAATATTTTATAGTTGAAATTTATATCAAATAAACTACCTAAAACAACTGAAATTAAATTTATTACTTGATTTGATTATAAAATAATATTTTAAGGTTTTTTTTGCATAAATATGCGTCTACTATTTGTCAACGATATTTAAATATATGCTTGTAAGACCCTCTTTCTACGATCGAAAAATGTATTAAGTAACAAAAAAATTCTTCTAGGGCAGGGGTCGGCAACCTGTGGCTCACGAGCCACATGCGGCTCTTTGGATGTGAAGCTGCGGCTCTTTAGTTCCCTACTCAAATATTATTTATTTTATTAAAAAAAAACATTTAAGAATCGTTCTGAATCGATTAACGGGGATTAGGCACCGATTCTATCTCTCAGCCACTTGTATTAGCTTTTCACCGCACCCCTCCCCGTGACACGCGTCGTCACTGCCGTCAGTCCATCGAAAGCTCTCGAATGACGCCGTCGTCGGATGTTTCTATGTAGGTTTTAATTCGCTTTCGATGCAAGACAATTTGGCGTCTTCATCAGGGCTTTGGCGTGATGTATAATTTGTTGTTTCAAGTAAAAGAGTTAGAAGCGAATTATCTTCTCAAAGTTATATATGTACGTGTATATATATATATATTATAATAATAATAAAAAAAACCTAAGTAAAGGTAGGTAAAGAAAACCATTCACAGATGGTGAGTATGTCAAAGATTGCTTCATACTTGCATCTGAAGAACTGTTTCGTGATTTCAAAAACAAACCAGGAATCTTGAAAAAAATCAAAGATTTGCCACTATCCCTTAAAACAGTACAAGATAGAATACCTAAAATGTCTTCAAATGTAATATATTTGCAGGTGGAAAACATTCAACTTTCTTCTGCCTTATCATTTGCTATAGATGAGTCTTGCGACATAAAAGACAAGGCACAGATGGTGCCGTATGTCAAAAGAAGATCGATTTAAATAAAATCGTTTCAATAGCAACTGGTGGAGCTATGACATACGTGCATCTGAAGAACTGTTTCGTGATTTCAAAAACAAACCAGGAATCTTGAAAAAATTCAAAGATTTGCCACTATCCCTTAAAACAGCTGAATCTAAAACTGCAAGGAAAGGGAAACTCAGCCTATGTTTTGGTAGAAGAATTGGTTTGTTTTGAAAAAAATTAATTCTTTTTTGCAGAAGATATTCTGAGCGGTAAATTGCTTCATTTTCAATTTCTAAAACAATGTCACGATAAAACTAGTGCAACTGTTGACACGAGGTACTTCAGCACAGTTATAAAAAAAATTAAACATGAATTTGCTGACAGATTTGAGCAATTCAAAACCAACAAAACCACTCTAGCATTCATAGTAAATCCTCTCAACACAAATAGTAACGAAATCCACATTGAGCCATTTGGAATTTATACTGGATCTCTAGAAAGGCAATTGATCGATTTAAAAAGTAAAGCTTTGTGAAGTGGAAAATTTACAGAGTTAAAAAGCAAGTTGGAAGAGTTGGAGGTCCAGAAATATATGTACGTAACGCAACAAAAGTGGACCGAAATGCCGCAAGTTGAGGCACTTATATTCGACGCATGGAATAGTCTTCCAGATTGCTACAGTGAGGTGAAGAAGTTGGCATTTGAAGTGTTGACTATCTTTGGATCGACATATTCGTGCGAGCAACCGTTCTCTTGCATGAATATAATTAAAAGTAAAGTAAGAAGCCAACTAACAAATGAAAATTTAGAGTCGTGTTTGAAATTTAAAGCAACAAGTTATGAGCCAAATTTATCCAAACTTTCTAAAACCATGCAAAGCCAATGCTCCCATTGAATTTGTTTGCTCAGTTGTTTCTTATTGAAGTACAAGTCAGTGTTGTAAGTAAATGTTTAATTGTTTTAATTTTTTACTTAAATAATAAGTAATTATCTAATAATGAATAAATAGAATGATATAATGAATAAATAGATGATTTTTAGATATTTTTTTCTTATGAGTAAATAGATTAGTTTTTTTTTATCAAAAAACTTTATTTATGCGATTACTAACAGATGGGCTAGTATTATTAAATCGGGGCTACTAGTATTAAATCCATATAATTTTTAGTTAGCCCTAACCTTCAAAAGACATGTGTATAAATTTGACAGCTGTTGCAATATTAGTATGTGAGTTATAGCATTTTTAGTGAATCAACTTTTGTTAGTTTGAAAAAATGGATAAAAAGGAATTTCGTGTATTAATAAAGCATTGCTTTTTGGCGAAAAAAAAATACTATTGAAGCCAAGGCTGGGCTTGATAAACATTATTCGGCCTTTGCACCAGGAAAATCAACCGTAGAGAAGTGGTTTGCTAAATTTACACGAGGCGAAATGAGCACCGAGGACGATGCACGCAGTGGACGCCCCAAAGAGGCTGTTACCGACAAAAACATCAAAAAAGTCCACAAAACAATTTCTGATAACTCTAAAGTGAAGTTGATTGAAATAGCTGAGGCCCTAAAGATATCGAAGGAACGTGTTGGACATATCGTGAATGAATATTTGGATATGCAAAAGCTCTGTTCAAAGTGGGTGCCGCGCGAGCTCACAATCGACCCAAAACAACAACCAATTGATGATTCTATGCAGTGTTTAGAGCTGTTCAATCGTAATAAACACGAATTTTTGCGTCGATATGTGACAATGGATGAAACATGGCTCCATCATTTCACACCGGAGTCCAATCGACAGTCAGCCGAGTGTACTGCACGTGATGAACACTAAAAATGCTATAACTTCACTAAAAATGCTATAACTCACATACTAATAGTGCAACAGCTGACAAATTTATACACGTGTCTTTTGAAGATTAGGGCTAACTAAAAATCATATGGATTTATAACTAGTAGCGCCATCTATGTGTCAGCCTACGAACCTTTCAACCCACCTGTTATTTATTGTTGGCAAGAAAAAATGTTGTGGCTCTTTAAAAACTGAAATTTTCTAAATTGCCATTTTTGGCTCTTCCGACTCAAAAGGTTGCCGACCCCTGTTCTAGGGGATTACGTCTTTCCTTTTTTTTTTCTAAATTTCACTTGCTTGACGTTATCCATACCACCCTATTCTGAAATTTCTGCCCATCAATTACTTGGATGCAAATGCATGCTGGTGGGAAACAATCTGTGGCCTTCACCTTACCATAGACGCAACGTTTTGAACGGCAGTAATAAAGAATGATTTATAGTTCCAAAATACAGAGTGGAGGAGGTTCCTCCCTCTTTAAAAGTTTTTCTCCCCCGGCACCCACGGGGGCAGTGAGGGTGGAAGAAATATGGGAGGGCGCTCTCCGAGAGATCCAATAAATTCAACACTTTTAGGTATCTCGCAGAAACAGGTAGCTCTTGTTCAAGGAATGCATCACCTCAATACAGATAGTCTATGGATACAGGTTTGCTCTCGGACTGTGGGTGTCTTATATTACTTGTTGAAGCACCCAGGATAGTATAGAGATACTGGTTAGTGTATAGTTTAAGTTAAAATGAGATTTTTTTCTATCCTTTATTTTTAGTGGTCGACGAACACCTAGTATACACTACAAATACTAAACTTTAAAAGGCAAATAATATAAGTACTTTTTAAGTTTGCATAAATATCAATAAAAGATTAAATAATCAAAACCAAAACGTTAATCTTATATATTTAATTTTTTATTGACCAGGCAAACCACGAACAAGTTACACATTTGAGATGAAGAGAGGGCACTGCATTTTGGAAAAAACTCCACTATCTATGACTATTCGCACTATTAAATTATAAGTTATCGTTTCGCGTATTACTCAGTAGTGTCTAGACCAGTTTGTTGATATTTAGAGAAGTACCGTTTTACCTATCACTAATACACATTAAGTGCATGTATACATTCATATTAAGTACATGTACATGTTTTATAAACCCATAACTAATTGATGTGGCAAAATAAATAATACAGTTAAGTTATATTTCAGAAAATAATACAGGTATTATTTGCTTTAAAATATAAAATAAACATTTTTAATGCTACCACGACAACCACTGTAAATATATTACCGTATTTGTTTTGATGTAATAATAAATGAATGTTATTATCGGTAATATTTTTACTGCAGTGTTCTTTTTCTTTTTAAGCGCTAGATACTATTTGTTTAAGACACTTTCGTAGTTATGTATATAAATACCATGACTCAAAAAAAAAAAAAAAAATGAAAAAAAAAAAGCTTCTTAAATTTATAAGATAAAAGAAAAGAAAAAAAAATTAAACACAAATATAAAATTACGTTTAAATATTTGTAAAAAATTACATCTTTTTAAGACAGTTTCGAAAATAAAACAATGGAATAATTGAAATTTAGCACTGAAACACATTTCAAAATTTTTTTCCCTCTACTCTAACAACATTTTTATCAAGAAACTGATGTTATGAATGGCATGAGAAAAGCTATTTAAAAAAAAAAAGAGAAATAAAATAGTAAAATAAATAATTTAAGAATTACAAAGGGTGAAAAAAAAAACCGTTGAATGATGAGTTAGACAACTGAGAACTGTAAGCAAACGAAAGAAATGATCATTCAAAAAGTAAAATGTTCCCCAGTAAGTGAAACAAAAGGCATCTCGGTAAATGAAACTTTGCAGAGAAAAAAAAAGGGAATTTTTCAAAGCGTTGAAAGAAACAGTGAATAAAGTGAATTAAGCTGACAGAAGAGAGAAAAAAAAATTTGCAAAAAATGCTGAAAAAATAAATAAGACTTGATGAAAATAAGAAAAAATATTTATGCACAAAAAAAAAAGCATTAAGGAAAGGTATATTAAGTATAAACAATCAGATGAATAATCGAGCTGGTTTTTGTTAAACGTTCAAGAGGGAAAAAAAATGTAGTTAGGGAAAAAACTCAAATAGTCCTATTTTTTCCCCTTTAAAGTGGAATGATAAGTAGAAAAGATTTTATTACAGTTTTTTAAACACGCGTCATTTAAGGTCTAAAAGAAGATTAAAAAAAAAAAAAAAAAAAAAAGAGAGAATTAAGCTAAATAGAAAAGTATTCGTGTTAATAAAATTTCACGGTATTATGTAAGCATTTTGCCTCATTATAAATGAACTAAGTAAAAAAAAAAATCTTTGTTAATTTAATATTTTCGATATTTCATATATTTTTTCACACATCATAAAAATTAATTTGAAATAAAAATTTTTACAAATTTTTATTAAAAAATACAAAGTTGTATAATAAAATTTAATTCTTGCAATTTTTTTTGTTTCTAAATACACATTCTTATGTGTTAGAAAATATAACTTAGAAAATAAGTTATTCGAAAAAAAAAAAAAAAATTACACGCTTATCTTTTTTAAAAAAAATCCAAACTACAGTATTCATAAAATTACAATTACTAACAGCAACATCAATTTCGATGAAGTTGTTCGCACATCAATCACCATAGCTCAAACCACTGTTGTTATAACATTGCAAGGTTTTTAAGAAAAAAAAAGAAATTTAAGACACTTTGATAGTTATGCATATAAATGCCATGACTCAAAAAAAATATGAAAAAAAAAAAAAAAAAAAACAGCTTCTTAAACTTATAACATAATAAAAATGAAAAGAAAATGAAATACCAAATAAAATTACGTTAAACATTTATAAAAAATTACATCTTTTTAAGACAGTTTCGAAACAAAAGAACGGAATAATTGAAAATTTAGCACTGAAACACATTTTACAATTTTTTCCCTCTACTCTAACAACATTTTTATCAGGAAACTGATGTTATGAATGGAATGAGAAAATCTATTTAAAAAAAAATAAATAAAAATAAAATAAATAAAATTTAAAAATTACAAAGAGTGAAAAAAAAAAAAACTTTGAATGATGTGTTAGACAACTGAGAACTGTAAGCAAACGAAAGAAATGATCATTCAGAAAGTAAAATGTTCCCCAGTAAGTGAAACAAAAGGCATCTCGGTAAATGAAACTTTGCAGAGAAAAAAAAAGGGAATTTTTCAAAGAGTTGAAAGAAACAGTGAATAAAGTGAATTAAGCTGACAGAAGAGAGAAAAAAAAACTTTGCAAAAAATGCTGAAAAAAAAAAAAAAAAGAATAAAATAAACCTTGATGGAAATAAGAAAAAAATATTTATGCACAAAAAAAAAGCACTAAGGAAATGTATATTAAGTATAACCAATCAGATGAGTAATCGAGCTGGTTTTTGTTAAACGTTCAAGAGGGAAAAAAATGTAGTTAGGGAAAAAACTCCAATAGTCCTACTTTTTTCCTTTTAAAGTGGAATGATAAGTAGAAAAGATTTTATTACAGTTTTTTAAACAGGCGTCATTTAAGGTTAAAAAAAGATTAAAAAAAAGAGAATTAAGCCAAATAGAAAAGTATTTGTGTTAATAAAATTTCATGGTATTATGTAAGCATTTTTGCCTCATTATAAATGAACTAAGTAAAAATATTGCTGATAATTTAATAGTTTCTTTTTTCACACATCATAAAATTTTTTTAATTAATTTCGTATAAATTTTTGTTAAATAAAATTCGTACAAAAAATTGCAAAATAAATTTGTAAAATAAAATTTAATTCTTATAATTTGTTTATTCTTAATTCACTTTCAATTGTTTTCAATTCGGTATGTGATATTATTTTTTGTCCATTTCAACACCTTTAAAGGAAAATAACTAAAAACAAAACATTTTTGTATTACATCCTACATTTATGTAATGTTACATCTAAACGATTTTATTGTGTTACTAAAAAATTTTATGACTGCAAAATTTTATGACTTACTAGACAAGCATAAGGTAAAGAGCTTTTAAATTTATTGATACGGTTTAAGCACTGAGGGAGTAATCATAAATAATGGAAAATTTTGTATCAGTAACTACGTTACTTTGCAATCATTTGTGATTAATGATGATCCTATTTAGCATACAAAAAAAATAATACTGTTAATTTATATATTTAGCAAATAATACAGGTATTATTTGCTTTAAATTATAAATTAACAATATTAATGCAACCACGACAACCACTGTAAATATATTACTGTATTTTTTTGATGTAATAATAAATAAATGTTACTAAACTGTAATATTTTTACTACTGTGGTCTTTATCTTTTTAACCACTGGATACAACATGTTTAAGACAATTTGATAGTTATGTATATGTTCTTGTTCTAATGTAGCTGCTAATACAGATACAGTTAATATTTATGCCATAACAGGGGCTACACCGCTGTTACTCCTTTAGCACTATCAAGGATGCACGTGTAGCTTGAAGCTAGGTTACGAAGACGAATAACACTACCCCACCCCAATGCTCTACGATCCTGTTAAACTGGGACCTATGGTATAAAGTGGATTTCGAACCACTATAAACAACCATGCCGCCGCCATTACCATCATCCATTAGTTATGCATATAACTTCCACGACTCAGAAAAATATTTGAATAAACAGCACCTTCTTAAACTTATAAGATAATAAAAATGAAATACAAAATAAAATTACGTTAAATATTTGGAAAAAAACACATCTTTTTAAGACAGTTTGGAAAAGAAAGAATGGAATAATTGAAATTTAGCACTGAAACACATTTTACAATTTTTTTTCCCTTCTACTCTAACAACATATTTATCAGGAAACTGATGTTATGAATGGAATGAGAAAAGCTAGGGAAAAAAAAAAGGGAATTTTTCAAACAGCCGAAAGAAACAGTGAATAAAGTGAATTAAGCTGACAGAAGAGAGAAAAAAAAAACTTTGCAAAAATGCTGGGGAAAAGAAAGAATAAAATAAACCTTGATGAAAATAAGAAAAAAATATTTATGCACAAAAAAAAAAAAAAAAAAAAAAAAAAGCATTAAGGAAAGGTATATTAAGTATAAACAATCAGATGAATAATCGAGCTGGTTTTTGTTAAACGTTCAAGAGGGAAAAAAAATGTAGTTAGGGAAAAACTCAAATAGTCCTATTTTTTTTTCCTTTTAAAGTGGAATGATAAGTAGAAAAGATTTTATTACAGTTTTTTTTAAACAGGCGTCATTTAAGGTTTAAAAAAATAGATTAAAAAAAAAAAAAAAAAAAGAAAAAGAAAAGAGAATTAAGCCAAATAGAAAAGTATTCGTGTTAATGAAATTTCATGGTATTATGTAAGCATTTGTGTCTCATTATAAATGAACTAAGTAAAAAATCAATGATAATTTAATATTTTCTTTTTTTCCACATCATAAAAAATATTTTAAAATTAAATTTCGACAAATTTTTGTTAAATAAAATTGGTAAAAAAAATTGTAAAACAAATTTGAAAAATAAAATTTAATTCTTATAATTTTGTTATTCCTAAATTCACTTTCAATTGTTCGGTATGTGATATTATTTTTTTTTGTCCATTTCAACCCCTTTAAAAGAAAAATAAATAAAAACAACATTTTTGTATTGCATCCTACATTTATGTAATGTTACATTTAAACGATTTTACTATGTTAGTAAAGAATTTGATAACTGCAATTTTTCTTACTGGACAAGAATGAAGTAAGAAGCTCATAAATTTATTGAAAAGTTTTAGGCACTGAAGGACTAATCATAAATAATGGAAATTGTTTGTATCAGTACGATACTTTGCAACCATACATGATTAATGAGGATCTTATTTACCATACAAAATAAATAATACAGTTAATTTATATATTTAGCAAATAATACAGGTATTATTTGCTTTAAATTATAAATTAATAATATTAATGCAACCACGAGAATCACTGTAGATATATTACTGTATTTATTTTGATAGAACAATAAATAAATATTATTATGAGTAATACTTTTTCTTTTTAAACACTAGATACAATTTGTTTAAGACACTTTGATAGTTATTTATACATCGTTGTTTTAATGCAGCTGGCAATGCAGAGACAGTTAATCTTTATGCCAGAAGCAAGTTACTCATTTAGCACTACCTAGAGGGCACGTGTAGCCTGTAGAAATCCTACGGACGCGAGAAACACTACACCCGCAACGCTCTACGATTCTATTAGACAGGGATCTAGAGTTTAAAGTGGATTCCGAACCACTACAAACAACCATGGCACCGCCGGCACTCGAACCTGAAACCTATCGTACCGAGCGCCAGGATCGACGATCAGGCTCTTTGTTTTGTTAATACCACGACTCGCAAAAAAAATTGAAAAAATAACAGCTTTTAAACTTATATAGTAAGATAATAAAAAGGAAAAAATTAATCAAATACAAAATAAAATTACGTTTAAATATTTGTAAAAAATTACATCTTTTTAAGACAGTTTCGAAAATAAAACAATGGAATAATTGAAATTTAGCACTGAAACACATTTCAAAATTTTTTTCCCTCTACTCTAACAACATTTTTATCAAGAAACTGATGTTATGAATGGCATGAGAAAAGCTATTTAAAAAAAAGAGAGAAATAAAATAGTAAAATAAATAATTTAAGAATTACAAAGGGTGAAAAAAAAAACCGTTGAATGATGAGTTAGACAACTGAGAACTGTAAGCAAACGAAAGAAATGATCATTCAAAAAGTAAAATGTTCCCCAGTAAGTGAAACAAAAGGCATCTCGGTAAATGAAACTTTGCAGAGAAAAAAAAAGGGAATTTTTCAAAGCGTTGAAAGAAACAGTGAATTAAAGTGAATTAAGCTGACAGAAGAGAGAAAAAAAAATTTGCAAAAAATGCTGAAAAAAAAAGAATAAAATAAACCTTGATGAAAATAAGAAAAAAATATTTATGCGCAAAAAAAAAGCATTAAGGAAACGTATATTAAGTATAAACAATCAGATGAATAATCGAGCTGGTTTTTGTTAAGCATTCAAAAGAGGAAAAAAATGTAGTTAGGGAAAAACTCAAATAGTCCTATTTTTTTCCCTCTAAAGTGGAATGATAAGTAGAAAAGATTTTATTACAGTTTTTTAAACAGGCGTCATTTAAGGTTAAAATGAAAATTAAAAAAAAAAAGAAAAATACGTTAAGCCAAATAGAAAAATATTTGTGTTAATAAAATTTCATGGTATTATATAAGCATTTTTGTCTCATTATACTATAAATGAACTAAGTAAAAAATTAATGATGTTTTAATATTTTTTTTCACTTATCATAAAAGGTAAATTAAAATTAAATGTTAACAAAGTTTTGTTAAATAAAGTTGGTACAAAAAATTGTAAATTAAATTTGAAAAAATAAAATTTATTTCTTATATTTTTTTTATTCCTAAATTCACTTTCTTATGGATTATAAAATATAACTTAGAAAATAAGTTATTCGAAAAAAAATACATGGTTATCTTTTTTTAGTATTTATTTAACTAACTATAGTAACCTATAGTATGTATACGTATATTATACTTATAGTAAGTATAACGATTAGTAATCCAAACTATAGTATTTATAAAATTACAATTACTAACAGAAACATAAATAAATATGAAGTTGTTCTCACATCAACACAGCTAAACCGACTGTTGTTTTAATACTGAAAGTTTTTAAGAAAGAAAGAAATTACAGCAAAAAATACTAGAAATATATTTTTTATTTTGCTTTAAAATTTAAAAAGAAGTTTACACGGTGGATGATAAGTGATTATTATTAAATAACACCAAAATTGCATTACATTTGAAAAATTAAGAAAATAAAGCCTAGATATCAGCTAAGCATGAAAATAAAATTTGATTATTTTATATTCCTGTTAATCAATTAATTCAATTTCACAATAAAACTTTAAAATAAGGCTAAGTTGGTCCTTTTTAAAGAAACAGCACATTGAACCTAAATTACTAATATTTCTTAAAAATTTAAGTTTAAACATAACGTCGTTGATCAAAATGTAATGAAAAGAAAAATATCATATTGTTAAATTGGCATTAGCTCTTGCAGTTCATCATATTTTAATAATGATTGCCGCTGGGTTTGAAAATAGGAATGCAATGTCCTTCGATGCTTGTTATAAAATTGTAAATGTTTTTTTTTTTTTTTTTTTTTTAATTTGTTAGTATTACATATGTGGCAGTTTATTAATTGTGCATGTTTTGTTACAAATTGAGTGTTCGTTACAAATTGTTTGTTTGTTACAAATTATCTGTGCCTTTCAAATTGCCCATGCATTATTCACACAACAAATTATGGATGTCCGCTACAAATTGCATGTGCATTATCAACACACCGATTTGTGAATGCTCGCTACACATTGTTCATATATCATCCGCACAACAAACTTAGAATGATCGTTACAAATTGTTTGTGAATTATTTACTCGATACATTGTAGGTGTTTATTACAAATTGCATTATCCACTCAACAAATTGCGAATGTTCATTATGGTTGACGTATTATTTTGGAGCTATTTAGACTCTGGGGTCTGCATCTTCGATATCACAGGATAAATACAGTTGAAACAATGAAAATTGTCCAGAATATATTTACGAATATAATAAAATTAACTTACAATCATAAAGAAATAAAAGAAAAGAAAAATTTTTTTTAAATAAAATTAGTAACGAAATTAAAATTTTGCTCGGACGTTTTTAATCATAATTGGGAACCTACGAGTCAATCTCCTGGATTGCAGTATTTTCATGATTAATAAGCGCGCTAAAAAAATTTAATAGATATGTGTTTAAGAAAATATTTTAAAGAAGGAATGTTAATAGTTTTGTAGATGTCACAATTGTGCGTGAATAGTTTAGCAGAGGTAATTTTGCAGATAATGATATTTTGTAAAGTTTCTAGCGTTTTTAAATTAGATTTAGCTGCATTGGACCAGACCAGGCAAGCCAAATGTTCATCAAAAATATCCTGTGAACTATGACACAGTAAATCGTGCATGCTCGTTACAAATTGTGAATGACCTTTTTAAATTGTTTATATTTTTTTACATTAAGGGATATACCCATGGTTTACTGCGTGAAAAACTGAACCCCATATATGTATTACCGAAAACAGCAATATATTTATAAGACGAATGAGCTGCGTGTAATTGTATAAGAATAAAGTAATCATGCATTCCATGAGTATTTATTGAAATATATTTCGTTTTATATTTTGTGAATACTCGAGAAGTATGAAAATTTAATTTATTTGACAGCAGTATATAACAAAAAAAAAGCAATCAGTAATATATAAAAAAAAAAATATAACAAAATTTCAGTAATATAGCAAAAATCAGCAATACGTCAGAAAACAATATATAAGCAATATAGTCAGCAATATATAATAAAAAAAATCAGATAATAAAAACTGTTTACACTTGATGAAAAGAACGTACTGAATACTGGCGTAAAAATTATCTAATGCACATTAAAAAAAAAAAGAAATCAAGCAATTAAAAAAATAAATACAAAAAATTTAAAACTTTTTCATTATAAAACTATAAAAATTTCGAAAATTATTGTTCCTCCAAAAGAATTATTATTTTCCCCAAAAATTTAGTAGATCCAGGGGAAAAAAAGAAGTCTAACACGGTTTCCGAGTTAAAATTCTGTAAGATGCGTCGAAGAAGAAAACGAAAGCTGTTTCTCCGTAATCCCTTAAGTCCTGAAAATTAAAGTCTTACTAAAGTAATTTGAGTAATCAAGTTTAAAGCAATTTCTTGTTCCTGACTTTAATTTTAATTTAGTTAAACGGGAAATCTAAGCCCGAGCAGAGATTTTTAAGCTCGCTTCAAACTTTTAAATTACTTAATAGACTGATATTTTCTTGATTTATTTTTTACAGCATTTTCAATATAAATTAAAAATTTTCAATATAATTAAAATGATTTTAATTAAGAATTGCAGAGAACGATAAAATATTTAATGCAATTGTTTAAAATTTTAATGTGTAATTTATACTATTACTTTTTAGAATTTTTTTTATTTAGTTTTTAAAATTTTTTTTAATTAATTAATTTATTTTGCATACAAAACTGTTAAACAATAATTAACATGGAACTATTCGCACTCTTCCCCCCCACCCCACTTTGATGTGTTCTCTGTTTTCACTCTCCCATATAATCTCTGTGTATATAAATTTATACATATTACAAAAATGTATATAAAACACATAACATTATCTAGTAAACTTAAAAATTGATATCATCTATTTTCTTTATATTATCATTTATTATTATTTTCTCATCTTCCAAAATTACTAATAAAAAATAAATCCAAAATCTTCCAAATATGTTAATTAATTTTTAATCTCTCGAATTTTTAAAAATTTTAATTAAATTCATGAAGAACTTTTAAATATTAATGTAAATAAAAATATTTAATTAGTAATAGTTAGGAATTTGATTAGATGACCCACGTTATTTTCAATTAATTAGTCATTCTTATGATAAATCACTGTGGTAAACGTTAATAAATTATAAAAAAGATTTTAAACATATGCAAATGATATTCACTGAAATATAAAACAAATGATTTTTATTTTATTAAAATCTGAGAAACTGAAAGAAAAATAGATATAACATCAGTTTGGTAGTTATTATTTGCATTTTATAAAGAAACCATTTCTATTTGCTATAATAATTCATTTATTATTTTAAAAATACTGAAATATTTCAAACGAATATCTTTAGATTTTTTCTTATGTTTTCAAAATCAACATAATTAAGTCTTCGTGTATCAAGAAATTCATAAATATGTTCAAAGTGATAAGAAGTGTTTAATTTTTAATGAATTTATGCGTTGTAAGTTGAGAAAATTAGCACACTTAAAACGAGACAGAACCTCTTTTAAATCGTATGTAAAACAATTGTACGAATTAAAAATTCTATTTAAGGTTTGAATTTTTAAGAGTATTTTTTTTTTATTATTATTATTTTTATTTTAATCCCCCATTTAATTGACAAAAGTGCTTTGTAATCTTATTTCAATATTTATTTTCCAAATTCACTTGTGCAATAAGGAACAATCAACGTAAAAATGTTTTCCTTTAAGTCGTTAGCTTTTTTTTTCCTTTTTCTCCTTTTATCTATTATGGTAATTCTTGTAAAAGATAATTCTTTATTAATTATGTTATTCCATTTTCTTTTTTTCTGAGAAAAGATTGTGTTTTGCTCGGTGTTGATTTTAATTTTATTGAATAATCACTTAATGGTAGATTGTTAGAGGTAAAGATTTATTTATTGATGTTTATTATTATTTTTTTTAATTCCTACCTTATTCTTAATTTATTTAATTGTATGCAACTGCATTTCTTTTTCTTAATGAAAATGATTATTTGGAAAAGAATTTCAAATTTGATGATGGATTTTTTTTTATTTCATTCCGTTTCAAATCAAAATTTGCCAAACATAGTTATTAATGAAGTGTAGTTTTCTATCAATTATTTTTGAATGGAAAAAAAAATATGAAATCATTTTAAGTCATCCATGCAATCTTTTGAAATGTCTTATGCTATTTAACATTTCATAAATAGATTATTTGTTTTTTTCAATGCGTATTCATCTGAATATGAAACAAACTAGTATAAATGTGATTTTCTAAATGAAAATGTATAAGTGCTCTGAAAGAGATTTTGAATCATGTTTTAAATAGCAAAATCAAAAAATCATTCAAAATTCATACATGTTATTAATATCTTATATTCTTTATATTACATATTATTATTGTTTTCTTTATATTATTACATTATCATTTATTTTCTCATCTTCCAAATCATCATTTCATTCCAACTCATCATATTCATCTCATTCGTTTTTAAAATTTTAATTAAATTCCTGAAGAACTTCTGAATATTAATGTAAGTGTTAATTTAAATATGCATAAAATCTTTTTATTTAATTCATTGTAGTTAGAAATTTTATTAGATGAACCCCGTTATTTTCAATTAATTAGTCATTTTCATTGTATAATTCATATTATTAAACTTTTATAAAAAAGATTTGAAACATATGCAAATATTATTCACTGAAATATAAAAAAAATTACTTTTATTTTATCGTAAATCTGAGAAACTGAAAGAAAAAAAATAACCTTAGTTTTGCAGTTAATATTTGCATTTCTATAAAGAAACCATTTTTATTTGCTGTAATAATTCATTTATTATTTTTAAAATGCTGAAATATTTTAAACGAATATCTTCAGATTTTTTTTTTATGTTTTCAAAATCAACATAATCAAGTCTTCATGTATCTTAAATTTATAAATATGTTCAAAGAGTTAAGAAGTGTTTAATTTTTAATGAATTTATGCGTTGTAAGTTGAGAAAATTAGTACACTTAAAACGAGACAGAACATCTTTGAAATCGTATTTAAAATAATTCTACAAATTAAAAACTCCATTTAAGGTTTGCATTTTTATTAATAATTTTTTATTATTATTTTTATTTTAATTCCCCCATTTAATTGACAAAAGGGCTTTGTAATCTTATTTCAATATTTATTTTCCAAATTCACTTGTGCAATAAGGAACAATCAATGTAAAAATGTTTTCCTTTAAGTCGTTAGCGTTTTTTCTTTTCTTTTTTTCCTTTTATCTATTATGGTAATTCTTGTAAAAGATAATTCTTTATTAATTATGTTATTCCATTTTCTTTTTTTCTGAGAAACGATTGTGTTTTGCTCGGTGTTGATTTTAATTTTATTGAATAATCACTTAATGGTAGATTGTTAGAGGTAAAGATTTATTTATTGATGTTTATTGTTATTTTTTTTTTTTTTTTTTTTTTTGTATTCTTACATTATTCTGAATTTATTTAATTGTATGCAACTGCATTTCTTGTTCGTAATGAAAAATGATTATTTGGAAAAGAATTTCACATTTGATGATGGAATTGTTTTTTATTTCATTTTGTTTCAAATGAAAATTTTCCAAGTATAGTTATTAATGAAGTGTAGTTTTCTATCAAATGTATTTGAATGATAAAAAAAAAATTGAAGAAATCATTTTAATTCATCCACGCAATCTTTTGAAATGTCTTATGCAACTTAACATTTCCTAAATAGATTATTATTATTTTTTTTTCAATTCGTAATCATCTGAATATGAAACAAAATAGTATAAATGTGATTTTTTAAAAGAAAATGTATAATTACTCTGAAAGAGATTTTGAGTCTTGTTTTAAATAACAAAATCAAAAATTCATTCAATATTCCATTTTATGTGAATAAATTACTATTGACAAAATAAAGTAAATTCTGGATTTTGATAATTTAATGTCGAGTAAATTTAGTTTTTTTTCTCATACATCGATATCTTCAGTATGCATGTATAGACTTATTTCTTTTTTAAAACGTATATTTTCATTTTCTCGGTACGGATAATATTTTTCTTTATAGAAAATGCATTGATTAATGTAAAAAATAGGTTTACCATGAATTAAAGATAGTTTCACCAAAAAAACAATAACATATTCATATGAACATTTACGTGCAATCTTTTTTATAGCAAATCAATATATATATTATAAAAAAATTAATAAATCTTATTCAATGCATCACATAGGCCTTCATTGTTTTC
Organism: Caerostris darwini; assembly: GCA_021605075.1. Classification (NCBI taxonomy): domain Eukaryota; kingdom Metazoa; phylum Arthropoda; class Arachnida; order Araneae; family Araneidae; genus Caerostris; species Caerostris darwini. The sequence continues at coordinate 137,695 of BPLQ01006803.1, read as the reverse complement.
AATCCTGCACTATCAATATTTTGGGCGTTATATAAAATTAAATATCTACGAAGATACGGCGACGAATTTTTGATGTATTTTTTTTTTAAATAACCTGATAACATCATAACTGACAGCTGATAAACTGATACCACCATAACAATAGAACCAGTTTTTTTTAACTTTAATTTTTAAAAAAAATCTTTGTATTAAAAAAAAAAAAAAAACATATTAAAACAATATGCCTCAAAACATTTTCTGTCGAGAAAAAAATTGATAGATAATATTGCAAAAGCCTGCAGAACTTTTTCAAATGTATATGTATAGTAGTTTTATTTAATTACAGAAATTAAATTTAAAAAAATATTTCTTGCTAATTATTATTTGAATTTCATAGCATGCTTTGTATTTTGGAGCGTTTTTTTTTTGAAAATAATTATCCTACAAAAATTATATTTATAACCACTGGCCTAAAAATTATTCGAGGTTGGAAATTCTAAATATTGAATATTTTTTGTTTTCTTTTTTGTTAATGACAACGATTATGACGTCAAAGTATTTAATTTCGTGCTATTGTAGCGAAAATCTATTGTATTAGTAAATTTCCTTCTTAATTTATACAAGATTGTGTTTGGCAGGATTTTTTGAATAAAATAAATTTAAGTCTTCAGAGTCATATAACTTTCAAAACAGTGCATCTATTAAAAATCTAAAAGCAATTTCTTTTCTTAAGAGTAAAAATAATAATAAGATTACAAAAACGCATTTATGAATAAGCATAAATAAATATTGCTTAATGATTGAAAAATCAGCTACTCACTCAAAAATTAAATTCACGAAACAAAGCCAAGGTAAAGTGCAAACCCATTTAATTGTTAAACATTATTTTATATTTCAAATGTTAAAGATGACATTCAAATTGATTTGAATGGTGCAAAATGCCGCTGCATGATTTTACACGCATTAATTTCCATAATTCCGATTGCAGATGTCATGTTAAATATTACCTTCATGCATATTTAATCAACTCAGCAATTTGGATGTATCACCAACGATTCGAATTCGAATGCATGAAATGCTAAAAGTTAAATGTTCTTTATCATCGCAGTACATCAAACATTTATCTTATAATGATGTGAACATTTAAATGAGCAATGGGTATTATTATTCTTAATAGTTCAGAGTTTGAAGAAGTATATTTATTCAGTCAAAAAGTTTAAACCGCTGTTTTAATGCAGAGTTTAAGTTTAATAAAATTTAAAAGCACATTATAAAGATGGAATTTTTTTAAACTTCATTTTTGTTGATAAAAATGATTTTATATCGATTTTTGCGGAAAAAGTGTCAAGTTTTCTAATTGTATAAATAGAAATTTGTTATACATGTATATACAATATCAAACTGAATATTAAACCCTCATTATAAACAAAAAAAATTACTTTCTAGTATTTTTTATATCCTTATTTAAAAATATTTTAAATAGATAAATGAAATAGTTATATCTCTTATTTTATTAATCGCATAGAAATGTGAATTATCATCATTATAAATACATATTTCTTTGTTAATTTATAAAATACAATTTATATTTTCTTCCATATTCGTTTTTGAAAATGTGTTATATAAACATAAAAATAAATTTAAAATCTGAAATGAGAATTTTGTACAGTAATTATTTGAAAATATATTTATATTTAATCAAACCACATGTATTTTAAATAATATTTAACGTTTGAATTTTGTATAATCATTGTTTTTAATTTGTTGTATAAAAAATAAATCTGAAAAATTGTATATATTTTTCTCAACAAACTGGACTACGAAACTCAAAAGATGGAATTAAATTTACACAATATTCAAAGCAATAGCAATACAAAATAACAAATTAGTATCCTGTTAAATGGACGGTTTTCCCGTTATCAAACAAAGTTGCAATTTAGGCAATTTAAACTTATTTGTTTCCTCTGATCTGAAATTATAAATAGTCATATGCGTTTGATGGTGAACGGGTCTTTTAAACTCAAAACTAGAATTTTTTCTTAATTTTTTATCTACTAATGTGTTATTTCATGTTTATTTATAAGTATTACATGCGATCAATAGCTAAATAAGCGTTTTATTAACATTATCTTATTAACTGCTTTGGACTTAAAAATCTATTTATGATTTTGGAGAAGTTACTTTCAATTGAAATATAAGCGTTTGATAAATAATACTATGATTAAAAAGATGCTTCATAATTATATTTCACTTTACTTACATTTCATTGAATTTAAACTAAATGCTTATTTTTCAAGTCATAAATAAAGTATAGGATATAAATAAAGTTCATACATAAAGAGGCATAATTCATCCATTTTTAAAAAATTTTTTTATTTTGATTAATTCGGAAACATAATTAAAAGGGTCTTTAGCCACTTTATTATTATTATTATTTTAGTAAACCCTTTTCATCTTTTTTTAAAAATCCACGTCGTAGAAGTTCCCTTTTTCAATAAACAAGTACTCAACTTCAGAGTTAAAATCTCGTCAATCCTCCCCCAGCAAAAAAATGAAAATCTTTCAACAAACTAACATATATATATATATATATATACAATCTAAGAAGAAGTTCCTTTGCTTTAATGACTAAACCATCTGGCCATGGAATCTCGGTAAAAAGAGAGACTTTGAAGAAAAAGAAAATTTGAACAAAAAAAAAAAAAAAAAATTCCAAGATGATGTATATATAAAAAATGCTTCCCTAACAGAGATACACCCCGGCCCTTCAATCCTTGCTGACAGCTTTGATAAAGTGTTCAAAAAATAACTAATGTCAGAAGAGTGAGTGCAGGAGAGATGGCAGAAGGTGCTGCTTTGCTGAGGAGAGAGAGGGAAGTAAAATTGACTCAACCAAGTTCTTGTTAAAGAGCTCCCTGAAAGGTGGTTGAAGGTTCGTATTTATGACATTTCGAAGATGACGATTTTGGACGACCCCTCCAGTCCACGTCACCTTTTAAGTGGTCATTAGATGGCAAGGGCCACCCCCCCAGACCTCTTGCAACCCGCGGGTCAGACGGAGTGGAAAACTTAATGGAAGTGGAATTGCTCGTGTGTTGTTATTACTCAACCATTTGGTTGTGATGGGTTCTAGAGGAATTGTATCAGGTTTGGTGCTTTTAAAGGATAAAAATTCTTTTGCTTTTTTAAAGTACCGGATATTTGGTTCTTGAGCAATTGCTGTTAAGTCTATAAACCATAAAGTATAGCTAACTGTTAGAAGTTTTTTTACGGTTCGGTTGCGCCATGTGATGGCTGTAAAGAAATATGGTCGATAGTTGAAACAGAGGAAGTATTACTGAAGAAAGTCAAATTTATATTAGGGGGATTGCCAACCCGCTGCCGGCTTTTTACATTTTCCGCCCCGTGAGATTTAGTACACTTTTACAAAATTAATATATTTTTAATGGCCAAAGAGTAATAAAAACCAATGTATTCAAAAAGTACTTTATGTGTGCAACCGTATATTTAAAAATTAACTGTCGAAATTATAAGAAAAAATTCACCAGTTTTAGCAGAAAAAAAATTTATTTTCATTAATTCAAAAAATATAATTAAAAGGGCATTTAGCTACATTATTATTACTATTATTATTATTATTTAATAAAACCTTTTCGTCTTTTTTTTTAAAGCCCACGACGTACAAGTTCCCCCTTTTCAGTAAACAAGTACTCAACTTCAGAGTTAAAATCTCATCATCCCTACTTCCCCCCATCCCCTGCAAAAAAATGAAAATCTTCTTAACAAACTAATATATATATATACACAAACTACATACACACAAACTAAGAAGAAGTAGTAGAAGTTATTTTGCTTTAATGACTAAACCATCTGGCCATGGAATCTCGGGAAAAAGAAGAGACTTTGAAGAAAAAAGAAAATTTAACAACAACAAAAAAAAAAAAAAAAAATTAATCCAAGATAATATATTTATAAAAAAATTGCTTCCCTAACAGAGATACACACCCCCGCCCTTCAATCCTTGTTGACAGCTTTGATAAAGTGTTAAAAAAATAACTAATGGCAGAATAGAGTGAGTGCAGAAGAGATGGCAGAAAGTGCTGCTCTGCTGAGGAGAGAGGGGGAAGAAAAATTGACTTCTTGTTGAAGATCTCCCTGAAAGGTGGTTGAAGGTTTCGAAGACGACGATTTCGGATGACCCTTCCAGTTTTCACGTCCACCTTTTAAGTGGTTATTAGATGGCAGACCTCTGTCAACCCCCGGGTCAGACGCCGTGGAAAAACTTGATGGAACTGGAATTGCTCTGTGTTGTTATTGCTGAACCATTTTGTTTCTGATGGGTTCTAGAGGAATGGCATCAGGTCTAGTGCATTTTAAAGGATAATTTTGTTTTTGTTTTTTAAAGTTTCGAATATTTGGTTCTTGAGTAATTGCTGTTAAGCCTATAAACCATGAAGTATAGTTAGCTGTTAATATTTTTCTTTTTTTGCGGTTCAATTGCGCCATGTGGTGACTGTAAAGAAATAGGGTCAGTAGTTGAAACAGAGGAAGTATTACTAAAGAAATGTATAAGGTATGGCCAACCCGCTGTCAGGTTCTTTTCCAGCCCGTGAGATTTATCATATTTTTACAAAATTTATTTATTTTATAATTTCCAAAGTTGTGAAAACCAATGTATTAAAAAAAAGCATTATGTCAGTATCCATATATTTAAAAATGAACTAATTATTTAACTATGAAATTATGCGAAAAAATTCACCATTTTTAGCAGAAAAATTATTTTTAGTTCCATTAATTCGAAAACATAATTAAAAGGTTACATTATTATTACTTTTTTTTAGTAAAACCTTTTCAACTTTTTTTTAAAAGCCCACGTCGTAGAAGGTCCCCCTTTTCAATAAACAAGTACTCAACTTCAGAGTTAAAATCTCATCATCCCTGGCTGCCCCCGCAAAAAAATGAAAATCTTTTAACAAGCTAATATATATATATATATATACGTACACACAAACTAAGAAGAAGTAGAGGAAGCTCTTTTGCTTTAATGACTAAACCATCTGGCCATGGAATCTCGGGATAAAAAGAGAGCCTTTGAAGAAAAAAAAAAGAAAAATTGAAAAAAAAGTTACCAAGATGATATATATATATATAAAAAAATGCTTTCCTGACAGATACACACACCCGCCCTTCAATCCTTGTCGACAGCTTTGATAAAGTGTTAAAAAAATAACCAATGTCAGAAGAGTGAGTTCAGAAGAGATGGCAGAAAGTGCTGCTTTGTTGAGAAGAGAGAGGGAAGAAAAATTGACTCCCAACTTCTGGTTAAAGAGCTTCCTGAGAGGTGGTTGAAGGTTTGTATTTATGACATTTCGAAGATGACGATTTCGGATGGCCCTTCCAATTTCCACGTCACCTTTTAAGTGGTCATTAGATGGCAACGCCCCCCTTTCCCTCTCAGACATCTTGCAACCCCCGGGGCAGACGCCGTGTAAAACTTAATGGAAGTGGAATTGCTCTCTGTGTTGTTATTACTCAACCATTTTGTTTCTGATGGTTTCAGAGGAATGATATAAGGTTTAGTGCTTTTTAAAGGATCAAAATTTTTTTTTTTTTTTTTTACTTTTTAAAGTATCTAATATTTGGTTCTTGAGTAATTGCTGTTAAGTCTATAAACCATGAAGTATAGTTAGCTGTCAGTAATTTTTTTTTATGGTTCAATTGCGCCATGTGGTGACTGTACAGAAATAGGGTTAATAATTGAAACAAAGGAAGTATTATTAAGGAATGACAACTATATATATATATATATATATGGGGTGGCCAACCCCATAGCCCCAAACCCCGCAGCCAGCTTTTTCCTTTTTCCGCCCTGTGAGATTTATCACATTTTTACAAAATTTATTTATCTTATAATGGCCAAAGCTGTGATAACCATTGTATTAAAAAATACATTATGTGAACATCCATATACTTAAAAATTAACTGTCGAAATTATGAGCAAAAGTTCACCATTTTTAGCAGAAAAAATTATATTTAGTTTCATTTATTTGTAAACATAATCAAAAGGGCCTTTAGCTACACTATTATTATTAATTTTTTTTAGTAAAACCTTTTCATCTTTTTTTTTAAAAGCCCACATCGTAGAAGTTCCTCTTATTCAATAAAAGTACTGAACTTCAGAGTTAAAATCTCATCATCCCTACCTTAACACATCCCCTACAAAAAATTAAAATCTTTTAACAAACTACTAAGTATCGGATATTTGGTTCTTGAGTAATTGCTGTTAAGTCTATAAACCATGAAGTATAGTTAACTGTCTGTTATTTTTTTATGGTTCAATTGCTCCATGTGGTGCCTGTAAACAAATAGTGCCAGTAGTTGAAACAAAGGAAGTATTACTAAAGAAAGTCAACTACATGTATAGATATACATATATTAGGGGTGGCCAACCCTGCCGATAGATTCTCCCACCCTGTGAGATTTATTATGCAAAATATATTTATTTTATAATGAAAAATGTAGTAAAAAATAATGTATCAAGAAAATACGTTATGTGTCCATACATATATTTAAAAATTAACTGTCGAAATTATGAGAAAAAATTAACCATTTTTAGTTGAAAAAATTATCTTTAGTTTCATTAATTCTAAAACATAACTAAAAGGACCTTTTGCTACATTATTATTATTTTTTTCTAGTAAAACCTTTTCATTTTTTTTAAAAGGCTCAAGTCGTAGAAGTTCCCCTTTTTCAATAAACAAGTGCTCAACTTCAGAGTTAAAATCTCATCATCCCTCCCTCCACAAAAAAATGAAAATCTTTTAACAAGCTAATATATATATATATACATACAAACACACAAACTAAGAAGAAGTAGAAGAAGTTCTTTTGCTTTAATGACTAAACCATCTGGCCATGGAATCTTTGGAAAAAGAGAGAGACTTTGAAGAAAAAAGAAAAATTGAGCAACAAAAAAATCCTTGTTGACAGCTTTGATAAAGTGTTAAAAAAATAACTAATGTCAGAAAAGTGAGTGCAGAAACGATGGCAGAAAGTGCTGCTTTGCTGAGGAGAGATGGAAGAAAAATTGACTTCTTGTTGAAGAGCTCCCTGAAAGGTGGTTGAAGGTTCGTATTTATGACATTTCGAAGACGACGATTTTGGATGGCCCTTCCAGTTCCACGTCACCTTTTAAGTGGTCATTAGATGGCAACGCCCCCCCTCCCTCTCAGTCCTCTTGCAACCCCCGGGTCAGACGCCGTGGAAAAACTTAATGGAAGTTGAATTGTTCTCTGTGTTGTTATTACTCAACCATTTTGTTTCTGATGGCTCTAGTGGAATGGTATCAGGTTTTGTGCTTTCAAAGGATGAAAATGTTTTTTTTTTTTACTTTTTAAAGTATCGAATATTTGGTTCTTGAGTAATTGCTGTTAAGTCGATAAACCATGAAGTATAGTTAGCTGTTAGTAATTTTTTTATGGTGCAGTTGCGCCATGTGATGACTGTAAAGAAATAAGGCCAGTAGTTGAAAGACCGGAAGTATTGTTAAAGAAAGTCTACTATATATGTCAGGGGGGGCAACCCGTAGAACGCCTTTTACATTTTTCCGTCCCGTGAAATTTATCACATTTTTACAAAATATATTTATTTTATGATGGCCAACGTAGTAAAAACCAATGTATTAAAAAAATACATTATGTGTGCATCCCTATATTTAAAAATTAACTGTCGAAATTATGAAAACAAATTCACCATTTTTAGCAGAACAAATTATATTTAGTTTCATTAATTTGTAAACATAATTAAAAGGGCCTTAGTTACATTATTATTACTTTTTTTAGTAAAACCTTTTCAGCTTTTTTTTAAAAACCCACATCGTAGAAGTTCCCCTTTTTCAATAAACAAGTACTCAACTTCAGAGTTAAAATCTCATCATCAATCATCCCTTGCAAAAAAAATGAAAATCTTTTTAACAAACTAATATATATCTATATATACGTACACACAAACTAAGAAGAAGTAGAAGAAGCTCTTTTGCTTTAATGACTAAACCATCTGGCTATGGAATCTCGGGAAAAAGAGAGAGTCTTTGAAAAAAAAAAAAAAATTGAAAAAAAAAAAAAAAAAAAAAATTGCAAGATGATATATATATGAAAAGTAAAAATGCTTCCCTAACAGAGATACACACCCCCGCCCTTCAATCCTTGCTGACAGCTTTGATAAAGTGTTTAAAAGATAACCAATGTCAAAAGAGCGAGTGCAGAAGAGATGGCAGAAGGTGCTGCTTTGTTGAGGAGAGAGAGGGAAGAAAATTGACTCGACCAACTTCTTGTTAAATGAGCTGCCTGAAAGGTGGTTGAATGTTCGTATTTATGACATTTCGAAGATGACGATTTTGGATGGCCCTTCCAGTCCACGTCACCTTTTAAGTGGTCATTAGATGGCAACGGCCACCCCTCTCAAACCTCTTGCACCATAGGGTCAGATACCGTGGAAAAACTTAATGGAAGCGGCATTGCTCCGGTTGTTATCTGATGGATTCAAAGGAATGTTATCAGGTTCAGTGCTTTTTAAAGGATAAAAATGTTTTTTGTGTTTTTTTTTAAAGTATCGAATGTTTGGTTCTTGAGTAATCGCTGTTAAGTCTATAAACCATGAAGTATAGTGAACTGTTAGTAGTTTTTTGGTTTTTTTTATGGTTCAATTGCGCATGTGGTGACAGTAAAGAAATTGTGTTAGTAGTTGAAACAAAGGAAATATTGATAAAGAAAGTCAACTATATATATATACATGTATATCAGGGGTGGCCAACCCGCGGCCCGTCTTGTATATTTTTCTGATCCGTGAGATTTATCACACTTTTGCAAACTATATTTAGTTTATAATGGCCAAAGTATTAAAAACCAATGTGTAAAAAAAAATACACTGTGTGCATCCATATATTTAAGAGTTAATTGTCGAAATTATGATAAAAAATTAACTTTGATTTTAAAATAATATTCTTGAGAATATAGGACAGATATTTCTTGTTTTATTTATGAGTTTACAGTTATGAGTTAGCAGAATAATTAAATTATATTCTGCGAACTCATAATGGGCACGCATCGATTTTCTGAGTGAAAGAGTGGAGAAACAAATATCGTATAAATATTTTTTAATGATTTCATTTTTTTTTTGTTTTGTTTACATTTATATATCTTTTATATTTCCTTTTTAGTGTTGTATAATTCTTTACAATGAGTGTCATTATTATTATATTATCTATGTTTTCCATTTATTATTGTCGAAGATAACATAAGTAAGCATAAAAAATAATTATAAAATTTATCATCCGTAATTACATAAAGTTTATATTTTTACTAATATTGAAAAATTGATTTCATTAAGTATACAATGAAGAATAGTATAGGAATAAATTACTATTACTTTTGTTTTATTGTAGTTATCCGATTTCGGTTAATTAACCTTTATTTGCATATATTGGCAGATGAAATTTATTATTTGGCTTTTGTTTCATAGAAATGTCATGTGCGACCATTTTGTATTATCATAATTCCAATTATCGCAAGGACTTGAGAAAAATTAGAATGTTAAAATGTTTTCTTGATATTCCAAACGTATTTCCTTATGAAGCGACTAATTTGCTATCTCTGCATAATACATATTACAGGCAATTTTTAATTAAATGCAACTATAATACAAGAAACTTTGAAAGATTTTTTTTTGTATTTTATGTTTGTTTCAATTATTGTAATTAGATTTGACTAAGCTTTGTTAACTAAATTTAGATTTTAATTAAGTTAAATTAAATTAGAATATTTTATTTAATATACTTACTAAAAATGCTTATTCATGCTTATTAAAAATATTTAAATTTATTAATAAGCAAAGCTCATTGTAAAAATATTTGTAGAAAAGTTTACTGCTATTAAATGAATTAAATAGAGATGTATATCATATATCATATACATCCGTTAAAAAATCAATAAAAAAATGTTAATCACTAATGTACTCTATTTTAATTTTTACGATGGCAACAGAATCGTATCTATTCAAACTACACAGAACTTTCACAATATAGAATACATTATATGCCTTACATTATGCTTAACATTAAATGCATATGTTTCCCCTGAATAAAATGTCTGGATTTGATATTATTAGTTTTATTTCATGAATTTTATAAAAGCTTTTACTGAGAAATTTCACCAAACAAACATTTTAGACGTTTTCTCCACCACAGATTGACATTCATAGTATTCTTAATATCCATTTTTCCAACCAGAAACATCACAGACAGCCTAGTCCCGAGGCTTTCTGTTCTATTCCGCAACTCAATGTAACCACTCAGTCTAAAAAAAACCAGAAGACTGAGAGATAAGGAAAGCATACTTAAAAATAACAATAAACAACAACAACAACAAGACTATCGTCTGTTTGGACCCAAACAAAACTCCATCTGGCACGCACATTAGTCTTATTTGCAATTCCACGTTCTCTTCTGTTGCTGGCCAAAAAATAAAGTGGAAATAAAAAATTACAGCTAATGTAACCTACTTATTATTTGTTAAATTTTATGTTGCCTGTTTTTTGTTTTCCGAACTGTAGGAATATTGTTCAAATCTGGACAAGCAAAGCTAGAGAAATAATTAATAAACAAGTGTCAGTTTCCCGTGTTTAATCAGAGATTTTCGCGATAAATTTACAGGCCAGGTAATTCCTCCATGGGTTTGAGGATGAAAAAGAAAATATTGCCTTTTTTTGTTGATTCCAGGGTGGTAATTAAGACCCTGACTCCCAATCACTATGAATGTGAGACTCTAGAAACTGCATAGTAAAGATAGATAGGCTGTTGAAAATCGGGAAATTCATTGCTCTGCAGTGAATTCCAAGCTATTGCGGGATGTATGGAAATGAGCAGGCTGATAAGTTGGCCAAGAATGGATCATAAATGCTACTGCATGATTCTCCTTTGCCTTGATTCGTTATAGATTTTCGGAGTGCATTGGTCGCGCAGCGACCATAAACCTCCGTCCTTGAAAAAATAGGGTTCTTGTCGATTGCTCTAAGCCCATTGCCAGTGTTGAAAAAATGTTAAATTTATAGAAAAAGTAGATAATTGAATAAAAATTACAAATAAATAAACTAATTAAAAAAATATTAAGAGATAAAAAAAATACAGAGGGAAAGGAATTAAAATTACAAAATTGAAGCATACTGTAGTAAAAAAGAAAAGTAAAAAGTTAATAAAAAACTGAGCACCACCGTAATGAAAACCAGACATCCATTGCAGTATAGAAGAAAGCATTGGTCCTTCAGAAAGAGGAAATAGTGATTTTAACTATTGATATTTAAAACAGATCGCAATCTTTTGCGGTTTTTGGGGAGAGAAATATCATAGCTGTAATTTTGAAGATCTTGTAATACAAGATTGTTAGAGTTGGAGAGATTATTATAAAAATTAATCGCTAGTTTTTCAACATATTCAACAAAATTGGGGATAATTCTCCTTTGCCTTTCTGTTATAAAGGCGATATATATTTTTCTCTATTAAATCCCGCAGTTTCAACGTGCATAGAGAGAAGGATTCTGATGAAAAAATGGAATTCATATTGAATAAGTCAGAATGAATTTCCAGTTCTTTGCCCAGAGCCGTCGGCGTGACCTGCTTAGACTTGTCACGGAGTATGACGACTTGACGACGGGGTCACTTGTATAAAATAGGACTGGCTGCTACAGATACCCACTTTGCGACTATGACGTGCCCATGATCGAAGAGCACCTCATCATATGCCCTACTGTTCTTAACTGTATCCCTTTTAGTGTTACTTTCAATGCTTTTAGTGACTGTTTTTGTTGTTTTTTACTGTATTGGGCTGCTAGTCGACTAACGATCGAGAGATTGGATAGGGCATAGGATGAAAAAAAAATAAAGGCTTGAGGATGAAATGCGAGTATGATATGAAAAACCTAACTATCAACCCTAGAGGGTGTTCGTTTAAAAGTTTATTTGAAAAATTGTAGACATTTCAATTTGACAAAAAAATAACAACAAAAAGGCTATCGTTTGTTTGGATCAGTTTGAAAAATTTTGAAATGTAGAAATTTGGTTAGAAATCTGTCAAAGGAAATTTAATTGAAAGCATTCATATCTTTGAAAGTTACGATATATGACTTAATACAGTGCTCCTTAGTAATTGTAAATCTACATACGTCAATCAATTAGAGAACAACTCCAGATTAACTGCCCAGGCTTTGATAGCAATAATAAGTTTTTTTTTTTGTAAAATTACATTACGGACTGCTTATACCAATAAGTCTCATGCATCATGCAAGCACTCTCTCTATGTCCAATAAATTTTTTTATGCCTCACAAGCCATCCACTTTCTTCAGCAAAACATGACTCATGCAACCACTTCACTCATCTATTGTCCTTTAGACTTTCTTATTCCAGAAAGAATACCATTCTCACTCAAGAAAAACTAAAGGACTGCAGAGATAGAAAGAGAAGGAAAAAAACAACAACATTATCTTCTGTTTGGATGAAAACAGAATCTCTTCCACCATCCCAATTAATCGACTTACTACCTCACGCTCTCGTCTGCTGCTGACCGAAGAATGAAGGGGGGTCGAGCAAAAGAAAGAGGGAGGGAGATGGAATTCGGAGCACCTCCAAATCCACTCAATCCCTCTGCGGGGAACGAGTTTTGGAAGAGGAATTTCCTTCCATCGATTGACGGTTACGGTTAAATGGAATGACACATGGTTGAGGGCGGACAGAACTGACCTTTGAGATGGAAGTAAATGGAACTCCGAGATGAACTGCGGATGAATTTAATAACGTTCCATCAGCAGAGGGGACGTTTTAACAGCGTGAAATATTTGTTATGTACCAAAAGGTAGTGAAATTCTTGAAATTTTTTTAAAAAAGTTTTTCAACAGAGGAATTTTCAAGATTCATGAATTGAAAGGAAATTTTTTCACGAAACTCCATGGATATAACAAAAAAGTTGCTCATTTATTGAATTTTTGTTAAAAAGTTCTATTTCACTTAGGTTTTAATGTTTCATTTAATTTTAAAAGAAACAAAATGAAATGTTTTTAATTATTTATGAAAATAAATGAATATTATTTGTTTCATAGGAACAAATTACATTTATCAAGGCTAATTAATAATACTTTTGATTTTACTAATTTTGTTGTTAGACTCCATAACATTTCATAGTATTGTATTTCATAGTATTGTAACACTTCATAGTATTGTAACATTTATATAGTATTGAAACAATTACAGTATTAACTATAGTATATAATGTTTTTCATGAAACACCATGCACCATTATATTAATTGTAAACATTATAGTATTGTAAAATTTTTCATATTATTGATTTTTAAATAAATTATAAGGAATATTTGAATTTTTAAATATTGGAAATTTTAACAAGTAACTTTAAATACATTTTATTGCTTAAGAAGGAAAATAATATGCTATAATAATAGTTTGAAAACGAGTTTTGCAAAATAATGAGATAGCATTCTTATTATATTGGGGTTGTCAACATTCTTATATATTCAAATTTACTTTGCTTTCAACAAATACAGAAACAAAGTGAGATATTGATCGCAGATAGTTATGTATTGTGAGTTGAATTATATTATTATTGACTTCATGAAATTAATAATAATATTATTATTCCGATTTCATAAAGATAGAAATTATATCATTATATATAATTTCAGAATTGAATATTTTAAAATGAATTATTTAATATCAATATCTTAAAATGAATTATGTAATATGAATATTTTAAAATGAATAATTTATATCAACATTTTAAAATGAATATTTTAATATGGAGATAATGATTATATTGAGTTACTATACCAATCTATGCAAACTTGTGATGACTATAATATTTTATAATTCTCTTATGTTTTTAAATGAATATATTTTTAATTCTATACACATTTCAAAGAATTAATGAAAATTAGATACTTTATTTTGGAAATCTTTATTTAATTCAATTTATATTAAATGTGTTTAAATACATAATTTTGAATTAAATCAATTTGATCATTATTTTCTTCAAAAGAATATTAAATAATTTCTTTTTTTAAAAATTCCTTTTATTATTTTTTTATGATTAATTGACGAATAAAATTTTATATTTAAATTAAAAATACATTAAAAGTTTTCCTTTTTTTCATTAGAAATAGCTTCTTTAATTAGGCTTTTAAACTTAATTGAAAAGAAATCTACAATAAACAAATAAAAATATTATATTAATATCAAAATTTATTTTTAATAAAATTAATTAGTTCATATAAAGTTAATTAAATGTGTTAAAAAACTTTAATTTTATTAGTATATAAAGGCTAAAAAATTATTTGTCTTTCTTTTACGTAGAAAAATTTATTTGAATAATTCATTTAAAAAAACTGTCAAAAATTGTTTCCAATATTTATATTATTCTTATTATTGATAATAGGATTTCATTTTTCGCAATTCTAATTAAGAAGCAGCTTTCAACAATAAATTTTCTCAAGAAAACTTCTCTATAAGTAAAAAAAAAAAAAAAATAAAGGCTTTATCTAACATCATCCATTTTTTCCCTAAGACGACAGATCTCAATCCGAACTTCATTTCCCCATCTTTACGTTTTCTTGGAGATTTCTCCGCCTTCAAAAAAAATCCCCATTAATTCGTGCTGTCAGCTCTTCTATATTTCTTGCCTGATTTATCTTACAGAAGAAGAGGAGAGGGAAGAAATCACGAGATAAAAATTTCCCCATCCCAAATTTTCATCTTTTTAAGATCCTGTCCTTGGGAAAGGGTATTATTCTTTCTTCGTGATATTTTAATCTAAACTTTTTTATTGTTCACTCATCTGATATTTCTTCCCCCCTTTTTTCCCTTTCTTTATTCGAGAAATAAATCTGTTCTTTAAGAATAAATCTGTTTTCATTGGATTTCTGATTCATTGGAAAGTTAGATGTGCAAAAAGGGAATAAAATGGGGATTATGAAGGAGATAAAAGGGAAGAATCGGAAATGAAAGTTTTGAGATAGAATTATTTCATTTTTTTTTTTTCTTTCTATTTCTTTTTTTTTTTTTTTTTTTCTTATTTAAAATTTTCTCTTGAAATTATTATTGTAAGTTTAATATTTTGATGCCGTTTATTATATATCTATCTTGATACATTTTGCTATACATCTATATAGATATTCTATCCTATATGAAAATTTAAAATTGATTTTTCTGTCTTAAATAAATTATAGTACCTGGAAAATATTTTCAAATAGTAGAGCTTTATTTATATTTCAATAAATTTTGAGCTCCATGATTTTTTTTATGTTTCCAAAACTCTTTTTTTTTTTTTTTTTTTTTTTTTTTAGGTTGCGAATAACTAACACTAAAAACTAGTTATACCTGAAATTATTTTTTAACATATAATTAATTAGACATTTTAATTGTATTAGCATCATGCATATTATCTTGAAGCATTTAAATTTTTCATTAAGATTACATGAAGTAATTATTCATCTAATAAGTAATTAAAACTCATTTTACATTCAATGAAATATATATTAATGAGATATATAAAACTTATAGTTCATACATTTTTTTTCTTAGCTTAGTAATAATACATAAATTTCTTTTAATTTTAGCTTTAAATATAAGCTGTTAATAATAGCAAATCTGTACATTTATTTTAACCATAAAATAACTTATATTATTTAAAGTATATTAATAACTTTATTTTACAATAAATTTGGATTAAAATACTAATATCAGATTTACATAAAAATGAGTATTTTTTGTGTTATATCGTTTAATTGCATATTAAAATTTATCATAAGATATTGCTGTTCTTTTACACTACAGAGCATTACCTAAAATGTTTACTAACTTATAATTTAAAGTAAACTTTTAAAGGAAGTAATATTCTCACGTTATTATTTATAAATAGTCTATTACTGACTAAGAATAAGAAAAAAATTTAACAAAAATATCTTAATAAGGTTATTTAAAAACTGTAACCAAAGGAAAAAGAAGAATATTTGTCACAAAAACAGTTTTCTTTCATACATCGGGGAACAAACTGTGGAAAATTCAGCGTTTGGCAAATGTACCAGAAAATGGTTTCCTTTGCGTTAACTTTCTTCCTAGCAGGTACGAAGCAAAAATGGCAAAAACGTAAATGGCGTTCCGAAGAATTGAAGGAAACATCGAACAAATCTCGCGGAAGAATCATTACATGCAGATAATAGCTCCTCCATCTTGTGTTGCGGGGCTATTAACCGTTTTCAATTACGAGTTTTGAAAAAGGGAATGCTGTTGCCATTCGAAAAGGAAGAAAACAGTCGTGCTGTTTGCTGCTTCAGCTAATGGTCAACATTTAATGACCTCATGGAAGACGTGATGTTTTCTTTGTTTAATAGCATAATAAAGCATTTTTTTCAAACATTAAAAGGTAAACACGAAATATTTTTCCCATTGCTGCCAGAATAGATGGATCGTTGCAAAGTATGGCGATGTTTGCTTTAATACTCGTATATAAATATGGTAATTGGTATCGATCTTTTTTAGTTCTTTGTTTATTATAAAATGCATACCACATGTTTGTGGTTTTATCCAATATATTTGCGGTTTGATTGAATTAATACATGTTTACAATGTTTTAATGTTGTTGTTCTTAATAATGTTGTTAAAATAATCCAAAACGGGGTTAGATCTTGCATCTATAGAAGCTAGGTTTATGCATCTTAGAAGGAAAAAGTTATGGATTTTGTTAAAAGTTATTGGGCAGTCAATTTTTATCACTTCTAATAAGGTTATTGCGCATTTTGAGAATACAGTTAAACTGAAATCTTCAGCTTGATTGTGTATAAAATTTAAAAAGCATTAGAACAATCCAATTTCCAACAATTTTAGTTGCCAAACTAAGCAACTAAGCAGTTTATCAACTAAAATTGTAGGAAATTGGATTATTCCAATGCTTTTTAAATTTTATACAGAATTACCCTGATCATGTCAGTAATCTGAAAGGATTAAAATTTATTTATATAAACATTGAAGCACAAATCGCCATCAATGCTAATTTTAACATCTGGTAACGTATTAATTTTATTTGAAGATAAGATTCGCATTTGAAGTTATATTCTTTAAAAATATCGGTCATATATATATATATATATATATATATATATATATATATATATATATATATATATATATATACAAATGAGGTTTGACTGAACAACACGAAGTGTTCAACTGCAATAAAATATTTCACTTAAATATATATTGACATACAAATTAAAATTTCATTAGTTAAATAAAATAATTTAAATAAAAATTTTATCCCTTATTTCATTAACACTTTTAATAATCTAAGTTATGTTAATCTATTTGTAGAACTTTTGTTACATATCAGATTTTAACAGTTAACAGAAAACAGTGATTTTTGTGTCTGTTTCTGTAACTCACTTATATTTTATATCATTATTGTTTGTTCTTTATGATGTAGAAAAATAGTGTTAACAACTAACTATCTTATAAATGTTTTTTAATGCATAAAATAATGTAATTGCTAATATTATTTTAAAACCAATGAATTTGAAATATTTAAATTGAAAGCTTCTATAAAAAAAATTATTTTTCTAATTGAGATGATGTTTTTTTACTTTTAAATATATTTATTTTAATTCAAAATAGCATTGCAGATAAGAAATTGTATAATAAAGGCCCAGTTAACATAACAGTCATGAAGATATATATATTTTTAAAATTAAAGATGGAATTCATTAAATGATCCGTGCCATATTTAGTTAACAAATTTATTATTAGAAAATTAGAAAATTGGATAAATTATATTATATTTTCAGCACATTCAGGTCTTAAGACCTATTTCATAGATATTTGCCATTTCAAGTTATATTGCAAGTTGCTTTAATGTAGCAATATCTGGAATATATTCCATAGACATCCATATATCTTATAAAGACAAATTGGATGTTAGCGTAATAGCCCTTATATAAATCTTGACGATTATACCTAAGTGAAACCTATTGTGGACATTTGCCATCATTAAAGTCTTTCTGATAGCATGCAGTTAATAACTTCACCCCGCTAACTTGTGTCTAAGCTAATAACTATTTTCAATTACGAGCCTTGGATAAAAACAAAAGAACTGATACTCAAACGGATTGTAAGAAGAACAAAACAAAAATATTTTGTTCTGTTTCAGTTAATGGCCAAGATTTAATGATCTTACAGAACGCAATAAACTGCGGGGATATTTTCGCTATTTAATAGGTTTGAAAGCAATTTGAGAAAAGGAAAAATGTAGCAGAAACAAGATTCTCTTTATTTCTTGGAAATCAATAGTATTAGAAAAACTGGTAGATAAATTTAGTTTAATATTAATATGAAAATGCAAATATTTCTGATTGAAAAATATTTCAAATAAAACTTTATGCAAACGTCAATTAGGAGATACTTTGTAATTAAAGAATAAATTATTATACCTTAACATTAATAATAGAGTCGTAATTATGTTTGTTCATCTTCTAATATAAAACTTGTATATTTCTTACATAATCATTGAAAGTTATCGTAAAGAATTAGTTATGCAAATATTTATTCAGTCACTATCATGTTTTTTATTTGTTTTAGAATATGAAATTTTGAAAAATTGATTTTTCAACTTTTGCAGTGTTTTTGCTGTGTTACTTGTTTGTACAAATCCTAATATTACGATTTATTGACAAATGGAATTTCTAAAGCAAGTTTAATTTTGTTGCATTAGAAAAGATTTCAAAGGCCCATTCAGTGAAAAAAATTAAATATGTAAAAAAAAATAATAAAACAAAAGTAATAAATAACTAAAAAATAAAAATAAATAAAATAAAAGTAAGTAAGTAAACTATACATTTACTATATTTCAATATTAAAAAAGTTTTATAACAAATTTGAATCTTTTACAGAATTGGCAAGCAGACGCTCGAAAAATTTGAATAAACGTAGAAAAATATTGAATGCATATTTTTTTTATTTACTTCTTTTTCTCATGAAATTTAGAAGGGAAGCAAAAATAACTTATACGTCTAAATCTTAAATTATTTATATGTTTAAGCATTTCTTATAATATCATGCATTAAAAATGGGAATATATATAAATTATTTTATGTAATGGATGTAAGTCGAAAATTACAATGTAAATCACTGAAGCTTTGATTAATATTTATCTGACTTGGTAAACATAAAATTAAAATAATACAAAATTAAACAGACAGTTATCAATTCACTGAACTGTCTTCTAAAAATATTATCCAATGATAAAATAAAAGTTAATAAATTGTTCGTTACACGCAAGATTTTTCAGTCTCCACATAAACAGAATAGAAGAAATACAGTGTTTCAAACTGTCTCTTCTGTCGTTGCAGTTGTGCACATTTTTAGAACTCTGTTTCTTCATGAAACATCGTCAAAATTTCAAATAGAGAAAAAAAGGAACCATGTACGACATTGTGCCTGATGTCATTCAAATTGTTTGAACGTCTTAGTGTTTTCATATAGCGAAAAATTATTTTTCACTTATTCCCTTTATACGCTAAGTATATTGATGGTCATTCATCGGGTCACTTAACTATGATAGTTGAATTTAAAACAACTAAAGCAAAGCCGAACTGAAATCTCCAACGCCTATGTAGGAGATGGGCATATGCTGGAAAGATTCAGGTAAGAGTGGTTAAAACACCTATTTCCAAATAAAATCCCAGGTGATTTTAATTTAAATTTCTTGCGGGAAATTGAAGATGAATTGTAGCACCCTTCAACCATGGTGCATCTTGAATTAACGGTGAATCTGCTACATCTTGTCTTTATAATGGCGAATGACCACAAATCATAATGCCAAAGAATTCGTAAAACAACACTTCCTCTTCATTCGATTTACCAGAATCACATCTAATTATTTCCTTAAGTAAACCGATAAGTGAAAATCAAATAACCTCTTATTAAGTAAAATTACTTAATTCATTGCACATGCTATGTAGTCAAGCATTGTGTGCAAATAAGAACGACGGCGCAATCAATTCGCAAACTGTGTTCGCCCAAATGAAACACATTGTATAAGTAAACAAACAGGCTTTCCCGTCGCCATTTAAACGACAATCCTCGAGTATTCGAATTAACATTAAGCAGAATCCACTCTTAACAACATCTCTCGATTGTAACGGTTGGATTTGGATACCATTAATCCGTAATGAGACACAAGCCGGAGCTTTACAATAAACCCTCTCTCCGTCCTCAATGTCATCAAGCGCCCATTTGCGGGATCCCGTCCTCCAGACTGCGACGGTCACAGCAAACAGCCATGTTCTGAGGTCACATGTAAGTAATTCCAGTTGACAGAGTGCGGAATGGCAGTGAGTGTGTTGTGCTGTGTCAATAGTGGCCGATGTGGGAGTGATGCTCCAATGCTGTTATGACCTTCTATTCGGTTAGTCTGGCTTATTACTTTGAAATAGACGATAGAATGTTCAATATGTTACTTAAATGATTAAATTGGAATGTTTTTTTTATTCAACATATTAAATGCCATTATATAATTAAACAACAGTCATTTTAACACATTATTTAATATTATATGAAATTTGCTGGTTCTCAAAAATGTACTATGTACTATTCTATTAGTCTGGCTTTTACTTTGAAATAGACGAGAGAATGTGCAATATGTTACTTAAATGATTATTTTAGACTTTTTTACTAAATCATTTTTGACACACTTTCTAATATTACATGAAATTTACTTGCTCTCAGAAATGTACTAGTAACGATGATATTTCTTTGGTGCTTATATGATAGTTTGCGACTTTTTGTCTATTATAACTTTTAAATTTTTTTCTTTCATAGTAAATAAGCGAATTGTACCTATATTTTCAATTAATTCTCATTTTATGTTTATAGATATTTTCATGTCAGATATTTTGAATTGAATTTTTGGTTCTGTAACCAGGTTAGAAAAGAATGTTGTTTCTTTTTTTCCATAATGATTCATAGACTGGAAAGATTCAGGTAAGAAGCGTTAAAATGCCAACTCCCAATTACAATACATGAAGATTTTAATTTAAAATTGTTGCTGCAAAATGAAAATGCATTGCAGCACCCGTCAGCCCTTTTTATATCATGAATAACGCTGAAATGCTACTTCTTGTCTTTATAGTGCCGAATGACTACAATTCATAGCATCAAGCATTCCTAAAATAACACGTCCTCTATATTAGATTTACTAGAATAGCATCTAATTATTTCCTTAAGTAAACCGTTAAGTGAAAATCAAATAACCTCTTAATAATTAAAATTACTTAATTTAGTGCACTTGCAATGTAGTCAAGCATTGTGTGCAAATAAGAAAGTATGGCACAATCAATTTGCAAACTGTGTTCGCCCCAAATGAAACACATTGTATAAGTAAACAAACAGGCTTCCCCGCCTCCATTAAACGACGATCCTCGAGTATTTCAAATTAACATTAAGCAGAATCCACTCTTAACAACATCTCTCGATTGTAACGGTTGGATTTGGATACCATTAATCCGTAATGAGACACAAGCCGGGGCTTTACAATAAACCGTCCATCCGTCCTCAATGTCATCAAGCGCCCATTTGCGGGATCCCGTCCTCCAAACTGCGACGGTCACAGCAAACAGCGATGTTCTGAGGTCACATGTAAGTAATTCCAGTTGACAGATATGTGGAATGGGCAGTGAGTGTGTTGTGCTGTGTCAATAGTGGCGATGTGGGAGTGATGCTCCAGTGCCGTTATGACCTTCTATTCTGTTAGTCTGGCTTATTACTTTGAAATAGACGAGAGAATGTTCAATATGTTTTATGTTTTGCTTAAATGATTAACTTGGAATTTTTTTCATTGAACATATTAAATGACATTATATAATAAGACACCAAATCCTTTTTGACATACTTTCTAATATTATATGAAATTTACTTGCTTTCAGAAATGTGCTAGCAACGACGATATTTCTCGGGTGTCGGCATGATAGTTTGAGATTTTTTTGTCTCTTATACTTTTTAAACTGTTTTCTCTCATAGTAAATAAGTGAGTTGTACCTATATTTTCATTTAATTCTCATTTTATGTTTATAGATATCTTCATGCGAGATATTTTGAATTTAATCTTTTGTTCTGTAACTAGGTTGGGCAAGAATGTTGTTGCGTTTTTTTTTCTGGATGTTTCATCCTGATTTCAATATTTAATCTAAATTCATTCATAGTTAACTAATATTCATTCACAGTTAGAAATAATCATTATAAATATAATATACAATTGAATTTAGGAAGAAAATCACTCTTTATTTAAATATTTCAAAGTAAATCATATAATTTCAGAAATACTTGTTCTATATCAAGGTAAAAATATTGCATTCTTGTTTTCCTCTTACATGAATTATGCATTATTCTATTGCTTGTATATTAACAAATCAAGTACACATCATCATGTATCATGCATCTTTGCATATTATCAAAGCATATCGCTATTGTTTGATTATTATCAACAACTTATCTAACATTTGATTGCAATAATCTTTAAAAATTATTGCAATCAATGATGACTCTTTGCAATTTAAATTTTAAAGTTAATCAGTATCAACTTCAGTCTGACTTGAAACTGATGAGATAACCAGGCAGCTTTACTTTTGTTTTGCAAATTAGAAAGGACAATATTTTCATCAAAATAAAAACAAATCGTTTTTAAATTAATTTTTTTTAAAAAAGGATCAAAAGTGAGATGATAATTTAAATTTTAAAAAATATAAATTCTTATCATGTATTTGTTATTTCAACAGTTATGATTTTTCGCAGACGAACTATTTTTGATGAGTCAATTTATAACCATTATTCATTAATAAAACTGATTATTTATAATGAAAATAAAAAAAGTGTTGTTATAAACTAATTTAAATCTCGTCATTAGAAATTAATGAAGACTTTTAGATCATTTGAAATTTTTTATTTTATATCAAGAAACAATTACGTGTCGTGATGAGAATTATATTAAATGGAAAGGTCTAATTAGAAAATAATAATTAATAAATAATATCATCATGTAATCATGATGATATGTCATCATTATCGTGAAAATATTTCGTCATTATCATGATGATATTTCATCATGCATCATGATATATTCATGCAACTGTCTCTTGATAAAAAAGAAAACGTTTCAAATGATCTTAGAATCTTCATTAATTTCAAATGACGAAATTTAGATTAGTTTGTAACCACGTTTTTTTTCCATTATAAATAGTCGGTTTTATTAATTAATAACTGTTATAAAATAATTCATCAAAAATAGTTCGCTTGTAAAAAAATCATAACTGTTGAATTAACAAATACCTACATACTATTTCTAGTATATTACAGAAAATAAGTGTTGCATTTTTTCTCAAAATTATTTCCTTTTAAGAAGTTTACCAGTTGATTCGATAATATTAATAATAAGGTGTTATAAATTTATAAGTTTGTTATAAATTAATCTATATCTCGTCATTAGAAATAAACAAAGACATTTGAAACTTTTTATTTTATATCAAGAAACAATTGCTTGTGGTTATGTGTATTTTATTAAATGGAAAGAAAATTAAATTTCGTTTTAATTAATTGGAAAACAACGAACTGTTTCTGTATTAGAGAAAAAAGTTTTGCATTTTTCCTCAAAATTATTTCTTCTTAAGAAATTGACCAAAAAAATATTGGCAAAATTATTTCCGTTTAAGACGTGTTTTATATACACCGCCAGTTGAGATGCATTTCAAATTGATTCGATAATATTAATGACCTGTACCTCAAAGATAGGCATCGTGCAAATAGCATACGCCCAAAGAATAACCTGCCCATCAGAAAATCTGTACCCCTTCCGCTGTTGCTCATTAATGAGCAAGGTGTGCAAAAGCAAGTGCAAAATTGCCTGTTCCCGGCCCGATAAGTACCCCCAGGGTCCAATGATTCTGTTTAGCCAGAAGTCTAAGGAGAGTGCTTTTCATGCACTACTCTGCGCCGTGGTGCTTTATTTTAGATAGCTCATTACAACCAGGGATAATTAGTGAGGTGCACACGGGAGAGAATTCCCCGGCAGATAATTAAAGTTTGTTTAGACACGTTTCTAATTTTATTGATAGTTCTTCTGCGGAAACCAAGTGTTACCATTTGAAAAGATGGATTGATTTCTCGCGAGCTGAAAATTTTGAGCAAGAGGTCGGTCTGTTTGCTGGTAAACCGTTTGAAAGCCTTCAACTTTGTTTGGATTGATAGCTATAATATTTTGAGTGGGTTGTGGATAAGGAAATGATGGTGAAAGTATCAGTCATAGATAATTGCAGGTTTGTAAACAATTTTTTCCTGGCTGAACTTCAACCTTCGAAATTTACCTACTGATGGTTAATCTATTTATAAATTAATAATAAGTTGCTTTGTTCACCGTTAATTAATACTTTTCTTATTGATCAGGGCCAAGTAGTTCAAAAGATGCTTTGTTGTATTTTAATGCGCAGTCAAGGACTGTATCTGAGGTAGAGTTAAGAATTTACTTTTTATTTTGTCTTAGATGGTAAATTGATTTGCGTTAAAAAGATTACGTTCTGTAATTCAAACGCGGAATAATTTTTCTAATAAGAATCTCATTTAGAGTCAACTTTCAGATAAAGTTTCTTACAAAAATATAAAATTTCCTTTTACTCTGATTCTTTGAGTTCCCATTTAGATTTTCTTTTGAACAAGAAAAATATGTTTAAATTTATTTATTTCTGCTTATATTGAATAATTTACAAATACTTTAATCAGTTTTAAGCAAATTCAGTAATAATACGTATTAGAATCCTTAATTTAACTGATTAATCTGACCGTATGTATATCAAGTAACAAAATGGGAGCATTGCAAAATAAATAAATAATTTTATTAAATAATTCTATGTCAGAATATAGTTTCTCTAAATCTTTAAGCATAACCCCCCCCCCCAGCAAAATGTTAACAATGAAATAATCATTACCATCCAATACTTGTGAAAAAAACATCCAAAAGGGAACAAATAAATGTCCGTAACGACATGGCAGAACAACTTAATGCAGCTGCAGCTTTGGCGTATTTGTAATAACAAGCTTAATTTCAGAAGATTGCAATCGATGATGAAACTTAATTGCAAAGGTTCTATAATAACAGATGCAGGATAAGAATCCTTTACGCGAACAATGATTTCTACATAAGGTACAACGCGACCTTTAAGTCGTAACTCTGGAGCACCCTCATGCCATTACCTGCTAACATACATGGAAAGGGGAAGAATTACCAGAAGGGCGAGATCCAATTACTAGCCGGTGTAATCTGTCGCGAAAGGTAACGACGGAGAGCTAACGAGACTTGCACTTTATTGCTCGACCCCATGGCTAACTACCTGGAGGAAAAAAAGAAGGAAAAAAAAAAGAACTCAGCTGGGCTAGCAGATTGGTCTTAACCTATTGCTCTATCCTAAAAACCAGATAAAGAGTCTCGTCTAAAGAAATTAATTTATTGTGTGTGTTTGCTTTAGGATTACTATCCAGGGAACTGGTGCAATGGGGTTTTGAGGGGATTAATATAACCAAATAAATAAGAACTGTGGAAAAAATGGAATTGGATGATATATGTATTTGTAAGCAGATATAATTGTGTTTCGGTTTGACATAACTACTTGGTTGTATATCTATTGAGATATTTATATAACCATTGAATATTGTGCTACAAGAAGCCATAATGAATGATTTGTGATTGTGGTTGTATATAATTGTGGGATAAATAAAGATTGAGATATAGTGAAAGAGAAATTATATTGGATGGTATTGGATTGTGAATGTGTTTACCTTTTAGAATCGAAACAAAAAAGATGTAATTATTCTTTCGTAGGAAATAATATTACGAAATATGTAAAATGTATCGTAAAAATGGAATTAGAAGGCATATATTTGTAAGCAGATATAATTGTGTTCTGTTTAATGTAGCTAATTAGTTGTACTTTTATTGTAATATATAATATTTAAGATTGAAATATAGTGAAAGAGACATTATGTTGAATGATATTTGATTGTGAATGTGTTTACCATTTTGAATCGAACCACAAAGGACGTATTTATTACTTTCGTAAGAAGTAATATATAGAACATTTCTAGTAAAAATATATCCGTTTGTAGTGGTTCAGAATCCACTTTAAACTGTAGGTCCGAGTCTAATGTGGCTGTTAGTCATATAGCGTACGGCTAACAATTTTACCCCGCAAAAAAAAAAATATTTCGCTTCTCGTAATCTGCCAGTAGGCCATAATGAGGCTGTTACGCCAATGATGATGATGTTGCTTAATTTGATTTATTAATCTGATGGTACGTATATCAAACGTTTTTTTTTCTTTTTAACAATGTTTGAGCATTGCAAAAAAATTTCTAAATGAATAATTTTAATACATAATTATATGTCAGAACATAAAAGTTTCTCTTAATCTTTAAGCGTAAACCCACTCCATCAAAATGTTAACAATGAAATAATCATTATCATACAATACTCGTGATGAAAACATCCAAAAGGGAACAAATAAATGTCCGTAACGACATGGAACAACTTTAATGCAGATGTAGCATCACAACAGCGTATTTGTAATAATATGATTAATTTCAGAAGATTGCAATCGATGATGAAACTTAATTGCAAAGGTTATAGAATAACAGATGCAGGATAAGAATCCTTTACGCGAACAATGATTTTCACATAAGGTACACGCGTCCTTAAGTCGTAACTCTGGAGCACCCTCATACCCATTACCTGCTACGTGGAAAAGAGGAAAAATTACCAGAAGGGGTGAGATCCAATTACTAGCCGGTGTAATCTGTCGCAAAAGATAACGACGGAGAACTAACGAGACTTGCACTTTATTGCTCGACCCCATGGCTAACTACCTGGAGAAAAAAAAAAGAAGAAAAAAGAACTCAGCTGAGCTAGCAGATTGGACTTAACCTATTGCTCTATTCCTAAAAACCAGATAAAGAGTCTCGTCTAAAGAAATTAATTTCTTGTGTGTGTCTGCTTTAGGATTAGTATCCAGGGAATTGGTGCAATGGGTTTTTGCAGGGATTAATATAACCAAATAAATAAAAGTGTGGAAAAATGGAATTGGATGATTTGTAAGCAGATATAATTGTGTTTCTATTTGACATAACTACTTGTTTGTATATTTATTGAGATATTTATATATCCATTAAACATTGTGCTAGAAGATTGTGCTGATATTTGATTGTGAATGTGTTTACCTTTTGGAATCGAACCATGAAAGATGTAATTATTACATTAGTAGGACTTATTATACAGAAATATATAAAATTTCTAGTAAAAAAGAAACTAGAAGACATACATTTGTAAGAATATATAACAGTGCCTCTGTTTAATATATATCTAATTAAACGTACATTTATTGAAATAAAGTAATTACATATCCATTGAATATTTTTTTGTAATGTGTTCTAGAAGAAACTATAATAAATGTTTTGCGATTCTATATACTTTTGGAATAACTAAAGATTGAGATATAGCGAAAGCGAAGTTATATTGTATGATATCTGATTGTGAATGTGTTTACTTTTTGGAATCGAGCCACAAAAATTGTAATTATTACTTTCAAAGGTAATAATATACTGAAAATTTCTGGTAAAAATGGAATTAGAAGAAATATACATGTAAGCAATTATAAAGATGCCTCTGTTCAATATAGCTTATTAGTCGTACTTTTATTACAATATATAATATTTAAGATTGAGATATAGTGAAAAAGAAGTTATATTTGATGATATTTGAATATGAATGTGTTTAATTTTCTGTATCGAACCAGGAAAGATTATTTCTCAGTACATAGTTTATCTTGATCTGTAAGCATAAATCCACTGCACTAAAATGTAAACAATGAAATAATCATTACCATCCAATATAATTGTGATGAAAACATCCAAAAGGGAACAAATAAATGTCGGTTTACGACATGGAACCACTTTAATGCAGCTGTAACAACACAACAGCATATTCGTAATAATAAGCTTAATTTCAAAGATTGCAATCGATGGGCTTAATTGCAAAAGGTTCTGGAATAACAAATGCAGGATAAGAATCATTTAAGCGAACAATGATTTTTACATAAGGTACACGCGACCTTTAAGCCGTAACTCTGGAGCACCTTCATACCCATTACCTGCTAACATACATGGAAAGGGGAAGAATTACTAGAAGGGGCGAGATCCAATTACTAGCCGGTGAAATCTATCGAAAAAGATAACGACGGAGAACTAACGAGACTTGCACTTTATTGCTCGACCCCATGGCTAACTACCTGGAAAAAAAAAAAAAAAAAAAAAGAACTCAGCTGAGCTAGCAGATTGGACCTAACCTATTGCTCTGTCCTAAAAACCAGATAAAGAGTCTCGTCTAAAGAAATTAATTTCTTGTGTGTCTCTTCTTTAGGATTAGTATCCAGGGAACTGGTGCAATTGGTTTTTGCAGGGAATAATATAACCAAATACATAAAAGCAGTAAAAAAATGGAATTGTATGACATATATTTGTAAACAGATATAAATGTGTTTCTGTTTGACATAACTACTTGGTTGTGTATCTATTGAGATAATTATATATCCATTGAATATCGTGCAAGAATAAACTATATATTGATTTGTGATTGCGATTGTATATACTCTTTTGGGATGACTAAAGATTTAGCTGTAGTCAAAGTGAATTTACACTCATGTCCATAAATTAAGGATAATGAAATTCAGGCAAAGAAAGAGACAGAAGCAAAACAAATTTGACTTATTTGTAAAGTCTATTTAATGAACAAAAGGTAAAGAGCAAAAAAGATGCTATATGTTTGACATATTTAATAAAAATTGCGATTTTTACTCCCTGGAGCAAATTTCAAAAAAGAACCTATTTACAAAAAACAGTATAACATGGTTAGTATGACAGTTAATATGGAGTATATCTCCCGGACGATGCAATACAGGCCTTACAACGCCTAGGCATGCTGAGTATCAAATTATCAATCTGATCTTGGGGAATATTACACCACTCATCAAGCAATACCCTCCGAAGTTCCGGTTGACAGGTGGGAGGGAGTTGACGGGCTGCAATCCGTCGGCCAAGCATATCCCACACATGCTCTATTGGATTCAAGTCCGGTGAGTATGCTGGCCAATCCATACGGGTGATATCCTCCAATTGAAGGCATTCGTCTACAATGTTTGCATGGTGAGGACGGGCGTTGTCATCCATAAACAGAAATTCTGCACCCATGGCGCCCCGAAACAAACGTACATGTTGTTCCGTACAAACGTACATATTCTATCGGGATGTTAGAATAACATCCCGATAGATGTGGCCTCTCATCGTTACACTCTGAACATGTAGGTCAGTACTGGAACCAAGAATAATTCCTCCCCAAACGAGCCATCCTGCACCACCGTAACGGTGTCGTTCAATGGTGTTCTCTTGGTGGTAACGGGTACCTGGCGCTCTCCATATGAAATTCCGGCGAGAATCAGACTGCAAACTAAACCTGGACTCGTCGGAAAACATCACACAAGATCACTGTTGCGGTGTCCACCATGCATGCTCTGTACTCCAGGATAATCGCAGGCGACAGTAAGTTGCGGTAAGTGGAACACATCTGACAGGCCTACGAGCATAGAGACCAATGTGCCCTAAGCGTCTGTACACGGTCTGAATTGAAACTGTCGTACCGGTAGCTGAAAAGAGCTGACGAGACAGGTCTGATGCTGTGCTCCGTCTGTTTCTTTTGGCGGTAACTGCTAAATACCGGTCCTCATTCGGCGTTGTAACTCAGGGGCGACCCGTGCTGTAACATCTACTCACATTACCATCATCTTGGAATCGTTGCCAAAGCCTGGAGATGACACTCTGGGCGATTCCAAGTTCCTCGGATACTTCCAGCTGGGTACGTCCACATTCCAGTCGTCCGATAATTCTACCACGTAAAAAATCACCCAAATGCTTCCTTTGTGCCATAACTATGCGGTTATTGCACTGAAAGGCTTTTAAAGCGCTTCTGAACAATTTTACTTCTTTGCCACCATTCCTGATATACCCCTCTCTTACACTCTCGTCATTGTGAAGTAGTGTAATTTGCATATTCTTCTTCAAGATGTGTGTGATAATTCTACAGGTGAAATTTTTATTTTAGAGTACAATTTTTGTGGTATTCTGAATTATCCTTAATTTATGAACATGAGTGTATATTGAATGATATTTGATTGTGAATGTGTTGACTTCTTGGAATCGAACCGCAAAGAATGTTGCCTCTGTTTAATGTAGTTAAATAGTTGTACTTTTATTGCAATATATAATAATTAAGACTGAGATATATGGAAAGTGAAATTATATTGAATTATATTTGATTGTGGATGTATTTAGGATTTGGAATCGAATCATTAAAGATGTAATTATTATTTTCGTAGGAACTAATATAAAGAAATATAGAAAATATCTTGTAAAAATGAAATTAGAAGCCATATATTTGTAAGCAGATATAAAAATACTTCTGTTTAATGCAGCTAATTAGTTGTACATTCATTGAAATATATAATATTTTTGCATGACATAATGACTATTTGTCAGAACATTTAATCTTTAAGCATAAAACCACTCCACCAAAATGTTAACAATGAAATAGTCATTACCATCTAATACTTGTGATGAAAACATCCAAAAGGGAACAAATAAATGTCCGTAACGACATGGCAGAACGACTTAAAGCAGTTGTAGCATCAGAACGGCATATTTGTAATAATAATAAGCTTAATTTCAGAAGATTGCAATAGATGAGATTTAATAGCAAGGGTTCTAAAATAACAGATGCAGGATAAGAATCCTTTGCGCGAACAATGATTTTTACATAAGGTACAACGCGACCTTTAAGTCGTAACTCTGGAGCACCCTCATGCCATTACCTGCTAACATACATGGAACAGGGAAGAATTACCAGAAGGGGCGCGATCCAATTACTAGCCGGTGTAATCTGTCGAAAAAGATAACGACGGAGAGCTAACGAGACTTGCACTTTATTGCTCGACCCCGTGGCTAACTACCTGGAGGAAAAAAAAGAAAAGAAAAAAGAACTCAGCTGAGCTAGCAGATTGGACTTAACCTATTGCTCTATCCGAAAAACCAGATAAAGAGTCTCGTCTAAAGAAATTAATTTCTTCTGTGTGTCTTACTTTAAGATTAGAATCCAGGGAACTGGTGCAGTGGATTTTTGCAAATATTAATATAAGCAAATAAATAAACGCTGTGGAAAAAATGGAATTGGATGACATACATTTGTAAACAGATATAATTGCGTTTTTCTGTTTGACGTAACTACTTGGTTGTATGTTTACTGAGATATTTATACATACATTGAATATAATGCTGCAAGAAACTATGATGGTTGATTTGTGATTGTAATTGCATATACTTTTTGTGATAACTAAAGATTGAGGTGAAAGAGAATTTATATTGAATGACATTTGATTGTCACTGTGTTTACTTTTTGGAATGGAACCACAAAGAATGTAATTATTACTTTAGTAGGAATTAATCTATAGAAAATTTCAGGTAAAAATGTATCCGTTTGTAGTGGTTCAGAATCCATTTTAAACTGTAAGTCCGGGTCTAATGTGGCTGTTAGTCGTATAGCGTAGGGCTGACAATCTTACCTGGTAAAAAGAAAATATCTTCTCGTAATCTGCCAGTAGGCAGAAGGCCTTAGATCACAATGGGGCTGTTACGCCAAGGACGATGATTATGATTAATTAGATTTATTAATCTGATGGCATGTATATCAAAAGTTTTTTTTCTTTTTAACACTATGTGAGCATTGTATAAAAAATCTAAATGTATAATTTTAATAAATAACTATTTGTCAGAATATAGTTTCTCTTAGTCTTTAGGCATAAACCCACTCCACCAAAATATTAACAATGAAATAATCATTACCATCCAATACTTGTGATGAAAACATCCAAAAGGGAACAAATAAATGTCCGTGACGACATGGAACAACTTAATGCAGCTGTAGCATCGCAACGTATTTGTAATAATAAGCTTAATTTCAACGATTGCAATCAATTGCAGAGGTTCTGGAATAACAGATGCAGGCTAAGAATCCTTTACGCGAACAATGATTTTTACATAAGGTACACGCGACCTTTAAGTCGTAACTCTGGAGCACCCTCATGCTATTACCTGCTAACATACATGGAAAAGGGAAGAATTACCAGAAGGGGCGAGATCCAATTACTAGCCGGTGTAATCTGTCGCGAAAGATAACGACTGAGAATTAACGAGACTTGCACTTTATTGCTCGACCCCATGGCTAACTACCTGGAAAAAAAAAGAAAGAAAAAAGAACTCAGCTGAGCTAGCAGATTGGACTTAACCTATTGCTCTCTATCCTAAAAACAGATAAAGAGTCTAGTCTAAAGAAATTAATTTCTTGTGTATGTCTACTTTAGGTTTAGTATCCAGGGAACTGGAGCAGTGGGTTTTTGCAGGGATTAATATCACCAAATAAATAAAAGCTGTGGAAAAATGGAATTGGATGACAGATATTTGTAAGCATATATAATTGTGTATTTCTATTTGACATAACTGCTTAGCTGTATATTTATTGAGATATTTATATATCTATTGAATATCGTGCTGGAAGAAACTATAATGGATGATTTGTGATTGTGATTGTATATACCTTTTTGTGATAACTAAAGATTCAGATAGAGTGAAAGAGAAGTTATATTGAATGACATTTGATTCTGAATGTGCTTACTTTTTGGAATCGAACCACAAAGGATATAATTATTACTTTGGAAGGAATTAATATAAAGAAATATATAAAATATCTGGTAAAAATGGAATTAGAAGACATATATATTTGGAAGTAGATATAAAGGTGCCTGTGTTCAATGTAGCGAATTGTACATTTATTGCAATATATGATATTTAAAATTTAGTGATGTTAGATGAAAGAAAATATAATGATTATTCTTTTTATTGAGAATGTCAATATTTTTTGGGACACATTTCATATGGAATATATTCCTATTGCTTATTTTTGATTTATGCACTGCAATAATCTAGTATAATTGGATTTCAGCTGTGAGTATGCAAGCTTTTATTATAATGTAACGCATTATAGTAATGTATATATAATTAATGAAGTTTTATGTGATATAGTGAATTATAATATTTTATAATTATATTATAACAATACAATTTTTGCACCGTGAAATCGAGCATTATTATCGCCAAAAATATTTTTGTTCGATATTTCGGTTGTTATTTTTTCTAACTATCTCATATTTCTTCAGTGTTATACGTCACAAAACTAATATAAAAAGGCTTACAGAATTTATTTGAACAAAAAAATATTAATAAATTTAAAATATATCATTCTTAATGATATTTTAATTTTCATAAATTTAATTTCCTTAATTTTCTCAAAAAATAGATAAATTTATCTATTTCTTAAAATCATTAGCTCATTTCTTAACCTCTATTTCATGTCATTTTCTTCAATTGATATTGGATATACTCAAAAGGAAATTATAGAAAGTTATTTTCCATTCACATGAACAAAAAGTATCTGTTTTTATATTTTTTATATAAGAACCGTTTAATAGAAATTTTGCACAAATAACATGAATATAGCCATTGAAAGTACAATCTTTGTATTTTATATTTTAACAGTGTTTTAGTGTTGTATACGTTAATATGTTGTAAATTCAGGTAACGTATGAAAACGAATAAGCAGTACTATATTAAATTAATACTTCATATGGTACATAAATGTACAAATATCTTCCATATTTAAAATTAATTAGATTAAAGTGGATTATTCTTAGATAATGGCAGAAAAAATGTGTAATATAAAATATATTTGAAACAGTTTGCTTAAAAATAAATGAAACCATTTGTTAACTATCATAATTTTACTGTATAAAAATAATTAATATCACTAAAAGACAGGAAGAAACATAGAAATATTACAATATCACCACCAAAAAATAGAAAATCTAGGGAAATATTAACAACAATTTTGTCCATACATATTTAGTTGACTGATTTAGTTTTTTAGATATTAAAATTAAAAATGCACACATAAATGAGAATTAAATTGATGTGCAAGACTAAATACACAAAATATGTTTATTTTTAATTTTAGTAATGTTAAAATATAATTAATTCCCATTTTTTTGCTCGGTGAAAAATAATATGTGGATGCATTCCGCTTAGAATCATGCCAGGATGCATGTGCTGTGACAGCTGTAAATGAAGTCCTTCCGTTATCAGCAAGCTACCGGCACTCTAGGACATAACTCTTGAGTTTTTCTTTCTTTACCACAAGGTCCCTTAGGACGTTGGGATTTTTATTGGGAAACGATCTGTGAAATTACCTGGCAGTTAAAGCGAGTAACCGTTTCTAGAACCACCCACTCCAACCCTCCCAGAAATCTTCACCCCCTCCAGAAAGTAATTCTCGGATTCTAGTATGAAGAGAACTGGATTTATTTATTTTCATTTCTGATTTAGAAGAAACGAATTTCGCTTTTATCTGCTTCCATTTATTAAAAAATATAACCTATAAATTTCGTTTACGCTGTGGTATAATCAGATTCGTTCGTTTATTTCCACTTTCGGCTGAAGGTGATTCGTTCTTTTAGGTGGGGGGTCCATCCGTTCTTTTAATGGTATTCCAATACTCTTATACGACATTAAATCATTTGTGGAAGTGTATCATCAATCTGGGATTTTTTTTTGTGGGGAAAAGTTGGGAGTATTTATATTATTAAGGTCTGTTAATGATCGCCAAACGCCTCTCTTTCTTTTATCATTCAAATAAAAATAAATGTTGAAAAAATTCATTTTGGTGATAAAAATAATTTCTTATTTAAGAATTAAAGAATTTTGGTTTAAAATTCTTATAAATTAAACTAAGCATTAAAAACGAATTGAAACACTAAGAATTAAAGGAATATCGTGACAATACTCAGTACTTGTCATCTTATGAATGTATATACAAATCACAGAAAAAATAATAAGGCTACTTTTATTTAATTTGAAGAACAAAGAATCCCAAAGTTCTTTGTCATAAATGAAATAAAGATTGAATAAGATTTTAATAAAATATGTCAACAGGGAAGAATTCAAGGTTGATAGGTCTTCTTTCAAGTACGAGTTGTTTCTTACGTTAAACTCTGATTTTGCACATTTTTCTTGTTTTTAGAGAAAAAGGGTGTGGACAGCCGAGTGGAGAATTTCAGCACAATACGAAGGATACGAAAACTCTTAACGAACTGGCTTTTAAAATGATTTTGTAAATATTTGCTACATAATTTCATTTTGTGTGTTATGTTTTACAGTTGCTATCTTTATAATTTTAATAAACAGGACAACTAAAAGAATCGAATTATCATTTAAAAAACAATAGTTTCTGCCATGAAACAACTCTGAATCAAGGCCACAAACATATCCGGCCCTAACTTGAACTCATCCATACTTTAAAAAAATATTTAAAAATTAATTGTAATGATTAAAATTTGTTTATTCTCATTTTTTAATAACTAATTCTTTATTAAAAATACTTTATTTTTTTAGTATAATCTATAAAAGAAATTCTGTATAATGTATTTATTTATACAGAAAATAGTATAACTGTTTATAAAAAATAAACTTGGGCTTTTTTTGGTACTAATTAAATGCCACTAATTATTTACCTTAAATTTGAGGGAATATCATTGAAATTAATAATTTTATGAAAGAATTTAAAAAAATAATCTTCATATTTTAAAGATATCATTAAAAATTTCTGCTTAAATAAGTAATCTTATTTTGAATTTAGATTTTTCAAGGTCATTTTGAGGTAAATATAATTTGTATGATAAACGTATATAATACAAGATACTTATAAATTAAATGATAATAATTTTTTTAATGTGCTATAAATAATACGTTTGAAAATAATTCGTAAATTTCTAAACTACTTTAAGGCACATCCATCAGTATATATACTTAACTAGTGTTATTAAATTTAACTTTTGTCATTAACATAACTTGATGCAGAACATTCTCGACATTCTTCTAAATTTTCAATTAAACTGCAACTTAAATTTTAGTAACGAATTATATTTAATTTGTACGATTGGAAACTAAATGGTAAATATAATCCTATTTTCTACTAAATGTTAACATGATTTTTAAGAGGCAAATTTTCTTGAATAACTAGAGCTTCATTAATACTTATTATGCGATATATATGTGTATTACTAAAATATTGTATACTAATATGTGTATTACTAAAATTTGAAACATTTAACAATATAATATGAGTTAATTATCTTTATAATTTACCATGTATTAAATGTGCTCGGGGTGCATTAAAATATTTTTGTATTAAAAAGTAAATGTAGTTCATTGATATCATATTTTAGAATAAACCAGAATCGTGGTTTAGCTGATGAAACACGATATCGCTTTAAGAAAATTTTACAAGTTGCTATTTTGTTAATTAAATACAATTTTAAAAAAATAATTAAAACATATATAACACATATAATAACCTAAATAAAACTTTTAAATTCATTTTGATGATAGTTTAGATAAGCAAATTGGCTGTTCTTCCAAAAAGTTATATTTCTGGTTTACATTGATTACATTAACATAGAATTTTGATAAATTTTTTCTCTGAGATTTAAAAAAACGTTTATTATTACGTTTGGGTAGCGGAATACCATCATGTAATTTATGGTTTTTAATATGAAGCAATTCGATAATAAACTCATATACCTGTTTATTCTATGCAACGGGGGTGGCTTGGATTGTCTCTTAAGCAAATTCTCATCCTCATTATTGAAAACTGCCCAACAGTTACTGTCAAGATTGTAATGGGCTCATTTTTAAGCTAAAGTTTGTCACAATGTCTTGGTGGAAACGCTCATCGCTAACTTGACCACAGTGTAAGAAGCTAGAAAGAAGTCCAAAAAGACAGTAAAGGAAATTATTTTTTTGAAATATAATAACACCAAGTTTTCTTATGCAGACAGCATGCCCATTCCTAATTTCGTATAATATTTTAAATTCACATTTCCTAAGAAATTCATTGACACAAGGTGAAACGTATTCCAAGCTTCTTTATTGTTTTGTTGGAGCATGCTATCGATATTTAGATCCTTAACGAGTTAATGTATGTGTGACCAATGGAGTTCCCTGTTTCAGTTTAATCATTACTAATTAAGCCAAGTTTTATGAGCAAGATGGTTGTATGATTTTTTTCTTTTGCCTCTGTAATGGTGGAGTTCGCCCATTGTTCACTACAATAACCTATATATTGTAATAAGCAATTATTTTTTCACATAATGCAGTCCCACTTAAAGTTAATAAAAATCAGCTGTACATCGTATGCCTCAATTAAAGAACCTTAGGCAGAGCTACCACTTTCAAATCACAACAAATATGTCAACTGTACTAGTTGTATGGAAGGCAGTTGTTTCAAATTTTCCTAAATTTCTTCCATAGAGACAGAGTGTTTGACTGGAAATGATGGAAAGGCAATATTGTTGCGTTATGCAACAATATTGCCTTGCAACTCGTTTTGAATTAATCTATGAGTAGCCGTTATTGAGAAAGGTCAAGTTCTAGAAGATTCGTGCTTTGAGAGCAGTAATTAAGCCATTAACATCAGAACAGAAAGCAAGGTTTTTCCCTGCATAAAATAACCCCAGAAGTTGCTCTGGATGATTAGGAAACAAAGTACTAGGTAATCTTCCTGGAGTAAATTACATTATCTAAGTCTTAATACAAATAACTATGCTTTAGTCTAGGACAGCTGATTCATCCTTTTTTGGATAGAATATGTGACGTAGGATTAGCCTCATCATTATATTCAGCATTAGATAGAGAAGAATGTAGAGCATCACATGAAAATGATTCTTAATCTTCTGGATCAATGAAAAATAAATTTGGAATTTCAAGAAGAGTAAACTCTTCACAATGGGGAATTGGTGGCATAGCAGATGATACATTTGGGTACTGCACATTCAACTTTTTGTCTAAGCGGTTTCTTTATTACCATATGCAGCTTCGATGGACCATGCAAAGGCAGCAGTCATTTATGTGATTACTTTGTTCGATCCAAGTTATAGGCATGGCAAATGGCATTATAATTTTTTCATAGCCTCTTAGTTACATGTAAACTTTTCGTCAACTAGAATTACAACATATGCATGGATCCAAGGACAAATTTTGATCTTCAGTATCCAATCAAAAAAAATGTATTATTATTATTTTTTCACTAAAGAAGTGATTGAACATTTTTAGGCTCCAAATGTCACTTTTCCACATATACACCATAAATTATTAACAGAATTAACACACTAATGCTCATCACAGCTCTAAAAAGGTAATGTTCTTAACTAAAACTCAAATTGAGTGCAATCATTTCTTTCTTACAAAAAACATCGCTTACAACTAATAGCTAACACAATTTTTTTAGAGGTCCAAGACGGGAAGCATTACCGACAATCACACTGATATCGTTTCCTACAGACTAATTAGAAACAATTTTGCTTGATAGTAGACATAAAAATTATAAGAATTAATCTCTTGGAAATCACTTTTCTAAATAATATTCATATATAGTAATAGTATTTAAGGTAATTTCCATGTGTAAATATTAATATTTATTAATATTTACACATTGCATATATATTAGATATATAAAACATATATTTTAATGAATTTCTTTTTATAAACGTTGATATATAATTTTAAAATTATTATAATTTCTAAGTTATAATATATATTTATTTATCTGTTCTCTTATTTCATTTTCGTGTATATTTCTAGAAAACTGAGAGAATCTACTTTCGTATTTTCTAAATAAGATCCAATTGCCAGTTTTTACCATTATTTCTGTGTTTCGAGCCCCAAAATAAGCAAGAAATTATTGTTTTCATGTTTAAGGAATTGTGTGTGTTGTGCAATGTTATATATGATGATATATGATCTTCGCTTAGAGGTGATTCTCGAATACCCGATAAAGGATTAATTGCAGCGTGTGATGCAACGTACACCCTGAATCAAACAATTATTGAACACGCAGATCCCATGGATGCGATAGGCGATTGCATTTACGTTAACGAGCAGATGCACACTTGAGTAAATGAGTCAATATGCAATATGAGCGCTTGAATAGCTCATTAATATGCCTGCGCTTCTGAGTGATCGTAATGGTCAGTTATACAACGTCATTGGGACAAACACGCAAGCAGGCAGGACTCTAATTAAGCGTATCATGAAATGAAATACGTACATGTCGAATAAAATAATATATTAAATATGAAATATTTCTGCAGCTGTAAAAATTTAGTTTTATTTATGAAACTGAAGTACAGTGTCAGTTACGAATCTATTTAATGAAAATACATATTTTCATAATTAAACGATATAAAAGCTTTTTTATATTTAGATCAGGGGTGGCCTACCCAAATAGACATTTTTTGGGAATGAAAAAATGAAACTTAATGAGTTATTATTATTGTGTTTACTATTATTCTTACATGTAAACATAAATAATATAATACTAATGATACTAAACGCACATTGTGAAGAAATATAGAACACTAAAAATGAAATATAAAAAAATATATAAAATATAAACGAAATAAAAGAAATGAATATTGCTAATAGGTGTTTTTTAATTATTTCCTACTGCTTTAAATAATTCGCTATCAACATTCATTACGTCATTATGTGATTTTTTAAACATATTTCTATATAAGTTATATGTTATTAGTTAATGTATTATATATGAGCTCTTTCTTCAAAAATTAAATTCATTTCACAAATTAAAGGATTATTGGATATATAGTGTAACGGACTTTCGAATTTTGGAAGCTTAATTCATAATCATATAAGCATGTCTCTGGGAATATCCCAAAAAGAGATATAATATGGTACATCTGTAGGTTAGAATATGATGATCGAGTGACTAGCGCTCTGGCGTCTGGTACCACAAATTCCGGGTTCGAGTTCCAGTGGTGCCATGTATGTTTGTAGTGGTTCGCTTTAAACCGCTTCCACTTTAAACCGTAGGTTCTGGTCTAACATGATCGTAGAGCGTTGTGAGGATAGTGTTACTGGCATGCGTAGCATATCTTCAATCTATACGTGCCCCCTGGGTAGTGTTAGAGAGTAACAGCGGTACAGCCTTGCTTATGGCATAAAGATTAACTGCAGTTGCATTCGAACAACATCATCTGTAGGCTGGAAACTCACTGCATTGAGTTCGAAGAGGAAAATTACGAGCGTGAATATCCCAGCTCTGGAACATATTTGTTTCAAATGTGAATTTCAACCTTCTAAATGCACCTTATTTTTGTATCTATTAAAGTAACTACCTCCTTTATGACGAATATGTTCAAGTTTCCTACATTTAAAAACGGGACAAGAATTTTAGAATAAAGTAGTCGCAATGTGTCTATACACATTCCACTCGTGAATCTTTGAATGTTGTTGACAACTTAATATAGTAAATAATACTTCAGCAAGTCATCGTTGGTCCTGCACTTTGAAATTTCGCGGTATAATTCAAATTTAAACGAATAAATTCATTTGAAGTATCCACAATTTATTTTTTTAAGAAGCTATAGATTTAACACATTTAACTTAAATTCAAAAGTCAAAAAATCTTGTGAATGTTGGAAATGAGTTCGCTTAATTCAAAATCCCAGTGCAGCAAACATCATGACTTACTCAATTTGTTAAAAGTTCTCGAATTCCTTTTTTGAGAGTCGTTCAAACTTTTAAAAATCAAAATTAAGTAAGATAGTTGTTGATAGAAAACAATAAGTCTTAATAATTAACAATGAAATAAATTACCAAACAAAATCAACACTTTCATTCATTAACTCATAAATTAGATTTTGTGCTGATATTATTAAAAATAATTGTCGATAATAGCACAGGGCACCATAATCCATCAAAAACGTCAGATTTAACTAATTGCCCGTAACTCAACTACTTCTGGTATGAATACTTAAATGCGAAAGACCATTCAAATGCACGATTAATGAGGATTTTTCAAGATAATGGCCGGGGTCTGCAATTTAAAGCTCACACTATCAAAGGCGTCGGATTACGGTGAGTGGATGCATATGATCCTTTCTTTTAGTTGTTAATCAGTGTCAGCGCGAAAGAGTAATCGCCGCCATCGCAGACAGAAAGTTTAATTAAAATCGCATTCGAAATTCTGAGTTGATGAATGTCCCCATGCAAGCAGCAGTGTCGACTGTCATTCCGGGATCCTAAACGGGTGTTTCATTAAATCCAGAAATATGAAAATTATGTTTACGGTAACTCTACGCTTTGTTCTCATGCAAAGCAAGGGATTCCTTAATTAAGATTTTAAAGCAGTTTGGAGAGCTTGCAATTTTGAAAGCAATTCAGTTGCAAATTTAAACGCTCAGTTTACATTTAAGAACTAACTATGAAGGAAGAATGGAGTAATCTGCTAATTTGTTCGATAATCTGGTAATTTGCGGGCAATAATTCATAATTTACACACCGGATAATCTTACACATTAAATGTAATAAGGAAATTTGTGAGAAATAGAAATTTAGCAGTTTACAGCAATCTAATTGAAATAGGAACATCATCCAAGCAGAACATGACGGCGAAGTAAATTAAATTCGTATATATAGTGAAGATGAATTTTTTTATATTGTTTCGTCATATAAATGGACATATTAAAACTAACCGAAAGGCAATAATACTTTATCATTGGTCCTGAACTTTGAAATAGACTTATAGACTTATCAGATTCAACTCAAATTCACAAGTAAAAAAAAGAACTTTTTGGATTGTGAATGTTGGTAAATGAGTTCACTTAATTCAAACGCAAAGTGCGGCAACCGTCTTGACTTACCAACTTCTAAAAAGTTCTCGAATTTCTTTTTTGAGGATAAATAGCGTGATACAAACGTTTAAAAATCAAAATTAAGTAATATAGTTGCTGATAGAAAACAATCAGCAATTAAAGTCAGAAATAAATTACCGAGCAAAATCAACAATTTCATTCATTAACTCATGAATTAGATTTTGCTGTTACATTTAAAAATAATTGCCGATAATAGCATTCAGCACCCTAATCCATCAAAAACGTCGGATTTAGCTAAATGACGTTTTGTAATTTGATTTAGAAATTGAGGTCTGTAACTCAACTACTTCTGGTATGAATCCTTAATTACGAAATTACCAAACAAAATGAACAATTTCGTTATATCATAAATTAAATTTCGGTAATATCCTTAAAAATTTGCTGAAAAAACTTTTGTTAACTCCTTAAAAGCGAAATTACCAAACAAAATCAACACTTTCATTAACTCATAATTTAGCTTTTCTGCTGATACCTTTAAAAATAATTGCCGAAAATAGCACACAGCACCGTAATCCATCAAAACCGTCGCATTTAACAAATTGCCTGTAACTCAACTACTTCTGCTATGAATCCTTAAATGCGAAAGACCATTCAAATGCACGATTAATGAGGATTTTTCAGAATAATGGTCAGGACTGCAATTTGAGCTCACACTATCAAAGGCGTCGGATTACGGTGAGTGGATGCATATGATCCTCTCTTTTA
Source organism: Caerostris darwini (assembly GCA_021605075.1). Classification (NCBI taxonomy): domain Eukaryota; kingdom Metazoa; phylum Arthropoda; class Arachnida; order Araneae; family Araneidae; genus Caerostris; species Caerostris darwini. The sequence continues at coordinate 94,937 of BPLQ01006803.1, read as the reverse complement.
GTTGTTAATCAGTGTCAGCGCGAAAGAGTAATGTCCGCCATCGCAGAGACAAAAAGTTTAATTAAAATCGCATTCGAAATTATGAGTTGATGAATGTCCTTCCACAAGCAGCAGTGTCCACTGTCATTCCGTGAGATACTAAACGGGTGCTTCATTAAATCCAGAAATATGAAAATTATGTTTACGGTAACTCTATACTTTGTTCTCATGCAAAGGAATGGATTCCTTAATTAAGATTTTAAAACAGTTTGCGAGAAGCTTGCAATTTTGGAAGCAATTTAGTTGCAAATTTAAATGCTTAGCTTACGTTTATGAATAGGTATGAAAGAAGAATGCAGTAATCTGCTATTGTGTTACATAATCTGCTCATTTGTTTGCAGAGATTAATAATTTACAAACCGGATAATCTCACGCATTGTGATATGGCAGTTTGTGAGAAATAGAAATTCAGCAGTTTATAGCAATCTAATTGAAATAGGAGCATTATCCAAGCAGAACATGACGATAAAATAAACTAAATTTGTGTATATCGTGAAGATGAATCTTTTGAACATGGTTCGTCATATCAAGGAGATTTTAAAATTAACCGAATGCTAATAATACTTAATCGTTGGTCCTGCACTTTGAAAATTTGAAGGAGCTTATAGATTTATCACATTTAACTCAAATTCACAAGTAAAAAAAATGCCTTTAGTTTGTGAATGCTGGAAATGAGTTCCCTTGATTCAAAAGTCCAGAGCACTAACCGTCTTAATTTACAAACTCGTTAAAAGTTATCGAATTTCTTTTTTAGTAACAAACAGAATAGTTCAAATTATAAAAAATGAAAATTAAGTAAGATATTTGGTGACAGAAAACAATAACGCTTAATATATAACAATAAATGTCCGAAATTACCAAACAAAATCAACACTTTCATTAATTAACCCATAAATTAGACTTTGCTCATACCTTTAAAAATAATTGCCGAAAATAGCACACAGCACCGTAATCCATCAAAACCATCGGATTTAACTAATGCCTGTAACTCAACTACTTCTGGTATGAATCCTTAAATGCGAAAGACCATTCAAATGCACGATTAATGAGGATTTTTCAAGATAATGGCCAGGTCTGCAATTTGAACTCAAACTATCAAAGGCGTCGGATTACGGTAAGTGGATGCATATGACCCTCTCTTTTAGTTGTTAATGAGTGTCAGCGCGAAAGAGTAATCGTCGCCATGGCGAGACAGAAAGTTTAATTAAAATCGCATTCGAAATTATGAGTTGATGAATGTCCCCCACAAGCAGAAGTGTCGACTGTCATTCCGGAATCCTAAACGGGGTGTTTCATTAAATCCAGAAATATGAAAATTATGTTTACGGTAACTCTATAGTTTGTTCTCATGCAAAGGAAGGGATTCCTTAATTAAGATTTTAAAGCAGTTTGGAGAGCTTGCAATTTTGGAAGCAATTTAGTTGCAAATTTAAATGCTCAGTTTATATTTAAGAACTAAAAATGTAAGAAGAATGCAGTAATCTGCTAATTTGATAGATAATCTGGTAATTTGTGGGCAGTAGTTAATAAATTACACATGGGACAATCTCCTATATTAAGTGTAATATGGCACTTTGTGAGCAATCGAAATTCAGCAGTTTACAGCCATCTAATTGAATTAGGAGCATTATCCAAGAGAATTTAGCTGTGAAGTAAACTAAATATGTTAATAGCGTGAAGATGAATCTTTTTAACACAGTTCGTCATATCTATGGAAATAGGAAAATTAACAGAAAGGAATGATACAATAAAAACTTGTAGTTCAACAGATTTTTCTCAAAACAATTTTACATGTGATTTTATACATACCATTACATGTAAAATTGTTTTACATCATAAACATCATCATGTTTACGTCATCTCAAGTAAAAAAGAAGCTTTTAGCTTGTGAATGTTGGAAATAAGTTCCCTTAATTCAAAAGTCCAGTGCTCTAACCGTCTTGACTTACCAACTTCTAAAAAGTTCTCGAATTTCTTATCCTGAGAAAAAACAGAATCGTTCAAAGTTTTAAAAATCAAAATTAAGTAAGATAGTTGTTGATAGAAAACAATCAACAATAAATGTCCGAAATAAATTACCAAACAAAATCAACACTTTCATTCGTTAACTCTTAAATTAGATTTCGCTGATACTACCGTTAAAAATAATTGCCGATAATAGCTCACTGCACCGTAATCCATCAAAAACCGTCGAATTTAACTAATTGCCCGTAACTCAACTACTTCTGGTATGAATCCTTAAATGCGAAAAGACCATTCAAATGCACGATTAATGAAGATTTTTCAGGATAACGGCCGGGGTCTGCAATTTAAAGCTCACACTATCAAAGGCGTCGGATTACGCTGAGTGGATGCATATGATCCTCTCTTTTAGTTGTTAATCAGTGTCAGCGCGAAAGAGTAATCGCCGCCATCGCAGACAGAAAGTTTAATTAAAATCGCATTCGAAATTCTGAGTTGATGAATGTCCCCATGCAAGCAGCAGTGTCGACTGTCATTCCGGCAGATCCTAAACGGGTATTTCATTAAATCCAGAAATATGAAAATTATGTTTACGGTAACTCTATACTTTGTTCTCATGAAAAGGAAGGGATCCCTTAATTAAGATTTTAAAGCAGTTTGCGAGAGCTTGCAATTTTGGAAGCAATTTAGTTGGAAATTTAAATGCTCAGTTTACATTTAAGAATAACTAGTATGAAAGAAGAATGCAGTAATCTGCTAATTTTTTAGATAATCTGGTAATTTGTGGGTAGTAATTAATACACACCGGATAATTGTAAGCAATAGAAATTCAGCAGTTTACAGCCTTCTAATTGAAATAGGAGCATTATCCAAGAAGAAAATGATGGCAAAGTAAAATAAATTTGTGTACATCGTGAAGATGAATCTTTTTAATATGGTTCGTCATAACAAGGAGATAATAAAATTCACCGAAAAGTAACAATACTTCATCGTTAGTCCCGCACTTTGAAATTTTTAAGGAGGTAATAGATTTATCATATTGAACTCAAATTCACAAGTCAAAAAAAGAACTTTCGGTTTGTGAATGTTAGAAATGAGTTCCTTTAATTAGAATATTTTAAGCTTCAAAATAATTTAAAGATAATTACGTCTGCTAATTTTTCATACTCTTTTAATGTTTTTTTTCTTTCGCGTAATACTTCTATTTTATTTGGGAGTACATACATAAATTGGCATACTGAGCGATGTTAAATAATTTTCATAATAAAGATATATGCGGTTTTCTTTTACTGAAATATTATTTCTGTGTATTGCTCCAAATTTATTAATAAAATTTTTACTTTTAAACAATTGTGTCTTTCTGAAGTAACAGGCAACATGTGAGATATACATATGTTTTAATTGCATCATTCAACTTTTTATTGTATCATTTCTTTCGGTAAGTGACGAATAAATTGTATCATGTGACGAAACATGTTAAAAAGATTCATCCTCCCGCTATGCACAAATTTAGTTTACTTCATCGTCATGTTCTGCTTTGATGATGCTCCTATTTCAATTAGATGACTGTAAATTGCTGAATTTCTATTGCTCACAAAATGTCATATTTCAGTTAATTCGTGAGATTATCCGGTGAGCAAATTATTAATTACTGCACACTTATTACTAGATTATCTAACAAATTAGCAGATTACTCCATTGTTCTTTCATACTAGTTATTCTTAAATGTAAACTGAGCATTTAAATTTGCAACTAAATTGCTTTCAAAACTGCAAGCTCTCCAAACTGCTTTAAAATCTTAATTAAGGTATCCTTCCTTTGCATGAGAACAAAGTATAGAGTTACCGTAAACATAATTTTCATATTTCTGGATTTAATGAAACACCTCGTTTAGGATCCCGGAATGACAGTCGACACTGCTGCTTGTGGGGGACACTCATCAACTCAGAGTTTCGAATGCGATTTTAATTAAACTTTCTGACTCTGCGATGGCGGACGACTACACTTTCGCGCTGACACTGATTAACAACTAAAAGAGATGATCATATGCATCCACTCACAGTAATACGACGCCTTTGATAGTGTGAGCTTTAAATTGCAGACCCCGGCCATTATCCTGAAAAATCCTCATTAATCGTGCATTTGAATGGTCTTTTCGCATTTAAGGATTCATACCAGAAGTAGTTGAGTTACGGGCAATTAGTTAAATCCGACGTTTTTGATGGATTACGGGGCTTTGTGATATTATCGACAATTATTCTTAAAGGTATCAGCACAAAATCTAATTTATGACTTAATGAATGAACGTGTTGATTTTGTTTGGTAATTTATTTAATTGTTAATTATTAAGCGTTATTGTTTTCTATCAACAACTATCTTACTTAATTTTGATTTTTATACTTTTGAACGATTCTGTTCGTTCTAAAAAAAAACGAATTCGAGAACTTTTAACAAGTCGGATAGGTCATGACAGTTTAAGAACTGGGCTTTTGAATTAAGAGAACTCACTTCCAACATTCACAAGCCGAAGTCTTATCTTCATTAATTAATAACTGTTATTTATGAATTGTAGTAATAATAATGGTTGAGTATTTATTTATTTTTTTCTTGTTTTTCTAAGTAAGGGTGTTTTATCAATATATGTATACAACATTTCTATTTTTTAAGATTTTAGTAAATAAATAGTATCGTAATTTTTATAATTAAATGAAATAGGAGTTATTGATATTACAGATAGATTTTTTTTTCGATTTTATTGTGCTATATGATTATTATTTTGTTATTAGAAAGTAAACAAGCTATCATTTATAAAAAGTCATATTTTAAAATTTTGATATCTATTTAACCATGTAGACATTTTTCATTCTAATATTAAAACATTTTAATAGATTGTGGGATAATTTTATCATTGAAAGATTTATTTAAAGAATGCAATTAAAAATAAAGTAGAACATTTAATAGAATTAAAAATAAAGTAGAACAGTTTTTTTTTACTTGTGAATTTGAGTTGAATGGGATAAATCTATAAGCTCCTTAAAAAACTTCGAAGTGCGGGACCAACTATGATATATTATTATCTTTCGGTTAATTTTAAATCTCCTTGATATGACGAACCATGTTAAAAAGACTCATCTTCATGGTATACACAAATTTAGTTTACTTCATTGTCATGTTCTGCTTGGATACGTATCCTATTACATTTAGATTGCTGTAAACTGCTGAATTTCTATTGCTCACACATTGCTATTACACTTAAATGTGTGAGATTATCTGGTGTGTAAATTATTAATTATTGCACACAAATTACCAGATTATCTAACAAATTAGCAGATTACTCCATTCTTCTTTCATAGTTAATCTTAAATGCAAAACTCAGCATTTAAATTTGCAACTAAATTGCTCCCAAAACTGGAAGCTCTCCAAACTGCTTTAAAATCTTAATTAAGGAATCCCTTCCTTTGCATGAGAACAAAGTATAAAAGTTAACGTAAACATAATTTTCATATTTCTAGATTTAATGAAACACCCCGTTTAGTATCTCACGGAATGACAGTGGACACTGCTGCTTTGCATGGGGACATTCATCAACTCAGAATTTCGAATGAGATTTTAATTAAACTTTCTGTCTCTGCGATGGCGGCGATTACTCTTTCACGCTGACACTGATTAACAACTAAAAGAGAGGATCATATGCATCCACTCACCGTAATCCGACGCCTTTGATAGTGTGAGCTCAAATTGCAGTCCTGACCATTATTCTGAAAAATCCTCATTAATCGTGCATTTGAATGGTCTTTCGCATTTAAGGATTCATACCAGAAGTAGTTGAGTTACGGGCAATTAGTTAAATCCGACGTTTTTGATGGATTACGGTGTTGTGTACCATTATCGGTAATTATTTTAAAGGTATCAGCACAAAATATAATTTATGAGTTAATGAATGAAAGTGTTGATTTTATTTGGTAATTTATTTCAGAAATTCATTTCGGAAATTCATTGTTAATCAATTGTTGATTGTTTTCTATCAACAACAATCTTACACAATTTTGATTTTTTAATGTTTGAACGACTTTATTTATTCCTAAAAAAGGAATTTGAGAACTTTTAACAAGTTGCGTAAGTGACGACGGTGACTGCACTGGGCTTTTGAATTAAAGAGTAATATGCAAGAGTAAAATTACAGGGGAAATCACTGAAACCATCAACATGAAAAACGATTAACATGGCTTAAGAAACTAAATGAAATAGAAGCTACTCCGCGATAAAATTAGCTTGAAATCCAATGTTCCCATAGCATATAAATTATTCACTGCATGCATCAAGGTAAATAATATAATAATTAATTAAATATCTATAACTTGTGCAAATAGCCATTATTTAGTACAATATATACCAAATAAATCAGAAGAACTTCGCAAAATGAATATTACAATAAAATAAGCAGTTTACTACTCTATGAGCATTTAAATACTTAATATTTTGCAGTATGAAAATGAGGAAAATCGGAACAAATTACTGATTTTTTTATACTAGAATGATATTTATTGCTTGTTTACTTACTTAAGATTTACGTTTGTTACATGTTTGCTTACGTAATAACACATATGAATTTTAAAAAGACAATGAAACACTATCATTATGTGTCTAATTCAGGATGTTACTACAAACTAAAGCATTTTATAAAGAAATATGGTAAAATGAATTAACACTCTTTGCTAATGAAACAATGCAATACATTCGCTTTGTTTAAAACCTAACGAGAAATTTTCTTGATGCTATTTTAAAGATAAAAAGATGCCCTTAAAAGTTATCATAAGAAAAATCACCTTAATGGTATCATGATTGGAATTTCACCTCAGTAACAGAATTTTATTCTACAAATTTAATAAAGACATAGATTAGATGCATTATACGAATCAAATATTTCAATAAAATATAAATTTAATTTTTACAGTTATTGTAAATAATATTTAGGATGTAATTTACTAATGAAGTTGGTACACACTGTATATCTCACAGAATATTTTCAACCTTCTTTCCTTGTACATATGCAGCATATTCCTTGCTTAGATGGTGGTATTTCCTCAACTTTGACGAAAAGGTTGAGGAAATAATGTGAATACCACCCTCCTACAGGTTCTAATATTATTTTTCTCCGATTATAGGGAAAATTCGATAGTTGTGAGATAGATGTACCAGACTGCTCATTAAACTACGTATCATTATTGAATTTAACTTTCTTTCTGCAAATTGGTGTTTATTGAGGAAGATCATCCTTATCTGAACTGTAAATTATTACACGAATAATAATTCATAATTTTCTCTCATGCCATCATCAATTAAGTTAACATAATCATTCTCCACATCATCGTCTTCAACAGTGGCCCTTTCATTATAGCTTTTATTGTCCTCATAATCACTAAAATCATCCATTTTTAACGTAATTTTTTCCATTTCATCTTTTTTTTTGGGAACACAGTATCCTAAAATTACCTTCACGGTAATAAAATAAAATAAATTGTATAAAAATACTTCTAAAATAATTATTTTCTTATCTCTTAGCTCATAAGTGTCTTATTAGAGACAAAAATTATAAGTACGGTACTTAACAGCAAAGTAAATCTTCATGAAATAATTTTAAAAAAATTTACAACATGGCTGAAATATTACTCCAGATCAATTTTCTTTTTCTGTGCAGCTAACCAAGTACATAACAAAAGTGAAATTTTTTTTATGATAACGCTATCCCTATTGACACCTTAAATATTTAAGGAAAAATCAGTCTTAACAGCAATTCGGTTTTTTTAACAATATTAGAAAAACAATTTACTTGGGGTGATTTTTCACAAATGATACCTTTTAAGGGTTATGTAAATGAAATAACGTATCCAGCATCAAAATTGTTGTAAATGATCACCATAAAGAGTATTCAAAGCTAAAAAAATACATAAAGTGTTGCTTAACATGGTTGAAAAATTGTAATAGCAAAGCAATGTGGCGTTTGACTTTCGACCATATATCAAAATATATTTTGCAATAACATATTAAATTACAAGATATATTGTACATATATATCATTCATTAATCACGTAAAACGTTATAACAAAATCATTTTTAAATATGAGAAGGTAAAAAAAAAGTTAACAAAAGTTTAGTTTCGGTAGATACACTACTAATAGTAAAATCCAATTTATGAGTATATTGTATTACAACACTTAAGCTGTGAGTAGATTTTTGAAACTCGAAAAAACATTGAAAAGTAGTTATAGATGACTAATGACTATTTTTATAAATAAAAAGTGACACTTTTAAAATGTGCATAAATAAATGTCCATGGAGGCAGCTGTCTATAATGGACAAAGCAAAGTGGAAGCATGTTTTGGAAAGCCTCCAATAGAATACTTGATGGATTTTATTTGATAAAGTGAGAACGAAATAAAAAGAAGTATTACAGACAGCTAAAAGACAAATTGTCATATATTTCATAAAGTAGAAAAACTAACTACACTGTTTTTTTTACTAAAATAAGAATAGTCTATAAATCATTGCAAAATTCAATAGAAAGCTAATTAAAAATATATTTAAGGTTACATAATGCAAAGTTCTTGTGTAATGTATTTTTTTTAATATTGTATTATTTAAAGTATATGCTAGACTTCAAAACTGAATTTTTATAATATGATTAATGACTACCTTTAATTAGGGTAACTGGTGAATGGTACCCAAAATTTTAAACAAAAGCTCAATTTCAAGATTAAAAAAGTTGAAACCATTATTATTATTAGTTTTTAAAAGTTATAAACATTGGTGAAGTAATTAAAAATGCCTACAAATAATTTTTTTCTTAAAATGTAATTAATTTAACAGCATATACAGAAAGGATGTTGTTATTATTATTATTAAAAATTTAGTTAAATTATGTTTTCATTGTTTATTTTGATAATTTAGTAAAAAGAATAACTACTTTTATAAATCGCATATGACATTATTTTCATATTTTATAAATTAGAAATTTGCATATATATATAGATATACCCAAGGTGATTATAATTCAAGTCCCTGTTTCAAAATGCTGTTAAAAAAAAACGCTCGTCACAATGAGTTCAAATTTGAATATCCTGTATATCAAAATTATATATAATTAGCTTGCATATCAAAACTTCCCTCTGCAAATATTTAGAATAACGAAAATTCATAGAATGTAAGATTACATTACAGTTTTATGAAAAATTTGTAATCTGGTGCGAAACGAAAATTAAAAAAAAAAATCAATTATTTTTTTTATTCAGTTAAAAACAATTTTAAATTAAATAAATAAATTAAAATCGAAATTGATAGTTACGATCATGCCATGATTATTAATGGGCTATTATCATACATGTTTATTTAAATGTAAAAGGCATAATTTTTCATTATTAATCATTATTTATCTTTATTGCACATCTTTGTTAACTTCATTTTTTCATACTTGGTTTATTTTATTAATATCTTTAATGTCTTTTTTTTCAAAATTAAGATTTAACATAAGGTATGATTTATTTATTGTTCAGATAACTGCTATCCGCAGCAAAAATATCGTGTAAAGGTGTCCTAATTAAGAAATCGCAATGTGCCTTTATATCTAATTTTTTCATTTTAATTCACATTAATGATTTTAATATATACTAGAGGAAACCAGACTTATTATTTTCAATTAAAGTACACTTAAAAGGATACATTATCAAATCTGTTAATTTTCTAGAATAAATAAACGAGATTTCTGTTGATTAATATTTGTCCAAAAAAAGAGCTTAAGGAGTCTGCTATTATCAGAAAGTAATGTAATCAATTTATCATTTAATTAAACATCAAAACAATTTACAGTTAATAAAAGAAAATACAAAAAGAAATTATTATGTTTTTAAAAAAAAATAAAAGTTTTATGTTTCATTTATAGATGCATAAATTGAAAGGCATATTTAGCTTAGTTTGCTTTGCCATTTGTATAAAATGAAAAGAAGTAAAAAGTATTTATTAAATGCATACAGTATTAAAAAATATAATTTTGCATGCAGCGTGTGGCATTCTGGAAAGAAAACCTATTTTGAAAAGTAGTAGAAGCAATGAGATTTCTATTGCTTAAAGGCCTAACTTGCTCCATAATGTAGTTCATGTGTAATCTGTTTCATTTAATTTGTAATACATCAAACAGTGTCTTATGAAACGCTAGTCTCTGTTGAGAGAGCAAATCGTAACAGCCTGACACATTTAGATCACATATGCACTGTATTCAAATAGATGTCCGCGAAGCTAATGTAAATCTGTGACTAACTGATGTTTATTTGAACGTCCATGGTTTAGACTGGGATTTTAGGAGCAAGTTTAATGGTAGAATATCTGGTCCTTTAACTGATTATTTATCCCTGACCTACTTTTTATATGAACTTGGATTCAAAATTACAAGGCGCGCTTTACAATTACTCCACTATAATTACTCCGCATTACTATAATATCTGCAGATCTTGGTTTAGTAATAACTATTTATTTTTAAGGTGAATTGTATTTAATATAACTTTTATGTTATTAATTATTATTATTATTATTTTATGTTATTAATTATTATTATTATTATTTTATGTTATTAATTATTATTCTTATATATGTTATTATTATTATTATTATATAATGTTACGAATTTTTATTTTTTATATTTATTATTATTTTAATTATTATTATTTATTGCATTACACTTATATATATTTTGAGTTTTGACTTTTTCTAATAATTTCAAAAAAATAAAGATAATTGCACATGATAAAAATATTTCGTGATTTAGTTGACATTTGAGGCAATTACAAATTACACTAAAATTAATTACACTAAATGACAAAGATGATTTTTTCTGCTTTTGATTCATACACATTTAATTTGGTATAGAATTCATTTTATAACAATCTTATTTCCATATAATTAATGTGAAAAACAAAAATAATTTACATTGATTTACAATTGATTATTTTTAAATGTATTTGTTACAAAACACTTTTAGTAGGCAATTGCTAAGTTTGTTATTAGAAGAAGAATAACTATTTGATTGCGATTCCTATTCGCAGTTTTATAGATTAGTTGTAATATAGGCCGTTTATTATATAATAATTAAAATGAAATTGCTTTATTGGATCTTGTATTAAAGTTCATTATAGGCTTTTAAAAGTGCAGTTGTTCCGACTCTTCAAACATTAGCGTGGGCAATTAGTGTGCATGAGGGCTCAGGTACGAATCCGTTGTTAGCAATGTCCATTGGTGTCACTGTTTTCAAAAACTAGTGTAATCGGTGGAAATTGCAATAATGCGTGTAAAGTGCCTGTCAGAGAGCTGAGAGCCTGGTGAGAGTTTTCCAGGTGTTACACCAATACGAATCAAAAATGCATTACGACGTCAATCACTCATTGGCGAACGACTCGTAGTATTCATAAATGAAACTCGATGGCCACCGATGCTCAATAAAAACAAAATTTAACGTTTTGAAGAAGGGGAAATTGATATAATTATTTTGAGAATATTAAGGTTATTTCAGCTTTATATCATAAAAAAAGATAATCACTCTATTCACTTTTTCTTTTCATAAATGTTCCGGTGATGAATATTTTGATTAGTTTAAAATATAAATTTTGTTTTAAAATATATTCCAAAAGATTTGCCTAAAAGTGCATTAATTTACTCGTTTGAAAAGAATTTAAATGAAACATTTACAAAAATGGGAAATCGATAGAATTATTTTGAGAATTGTTATGGTTACTTCAGTTTATTATCATAAGTTAATCGAAATATAATCATTTGATTCACATTTTTTTCCATCTTAAATGTTCCGATAATAATTACTTTGATTAGCTTGAAATATATCAACAAACATTTACTTAAAAATGCATTAATTTACGTGCTACAAAAGGATTCAAATGAAACATTCGTCATTATCACCACGGTCCAGACAGTGAACCATCCTCTAATCCAATCATCACATGCTTACTCAGATGCAATTGATTCCTTATGATATTTCCAATCGCATGAAGAAAGACAATAACTAGCTAGCACTCGTCCATTCATCACCCAGCCAAAAGACAATTCCTCTATTGAAAACAAGGAACCTTCCTTTCACAGAGGCCTCATAATCCCCATTCTGAGCCCTGAGCATATCATCAGGGACACCCCCGCACTAACAAGATTCCGTCCATTATTTGCCTCGGCGAGTGTCTTCTGTTCGACAAGAGATACGACCCCGTGGAAATCTTGGCCACAAATATTAGAATACCCTGGAGGACCATGACTGGACTAGTTCCATGTCAAGAGAGAGTTTTCCTTTTCTTTCTTTTTTCAATTCCTTCTATTAGCTCACACTCTCCCTATATATATATTTTGTTCAAATTTCCAATCGTTCATAAAATACTTTTTATGCATCCACTCACGTTCAAATACATTTTTTTTGAACTTGTAGTGGATGACACTGGATTATAATACGGTTTTTTCAAATATTAATTCACTCATTAAATTTAATTAATTAATTTTAATTTTTTTTAGATTTAAGTTGCATATATCTACCAATAGATGGCGCCAGATAAACTTAAAAAAATGAATGAAAATTATTTATAAAGGACTTTTTGCAGTATAGTGAAAAAAAAGTAGGAATTGACTTTATTTTTATTTTTTTTTACAATACTTTTTTTTTTCGTTCTCCCTGATTACAGAAGTGGCTTCAAATGTTAGTATTATTTATTTATTTCGAGTTGTTACAGTGCTGACATATATCTAGTAATGAAAGCTCAATTAATGTTTTGTTTTTCTTCAAAAATGTAGAATTGATATATTAAAATGTTTATCGTTAATTTTTTCTTGCAGATAAATGTAGGTATGTAAGCAGAAACTAATATAGAAGAGTAGAATAAATAATAATGAGAATCAGACGTTTTAATCCTATGTATTGAAATCGATATAGTATGAATGTTTAATGCTATAATTAGCGGTTTATTGAAAACAATATTTAGCAAAAATCAAAATTATTTTTTTAGAATATTTATGATAATTTGATCTATAAATTATTTTTATTAATATTTTAATACCCGCATTTTACTGCAAACATAATAAATAGCACTATTTTAATCATATCAATCAGCAATAACAGATAAATTTTATAGTAGCTTTATAAATATACATAATTAACCAATTTTAATAAAGCATAATGTGTGGTGCTGATAATGTAGCCCTAGAAAGCATACATTCGCCAATACACCACGGTCCGCGATTCAGACAGTGAACCATCGTCTAATCCAATCTTCACATGCTACCTCACATGCAATTGATTCCTTCTGATATTTCCAATTGCATGAAGAAGACAATAACTAGCCAGCACTCCAATCACCCATCTCCAATCACCCATTGTTCCAGTTCTCCATACCCAAGTTCTCCAATAACCCATTGGAGAACTACTCGTGATATAACGAGTACAACGCCAACTACAACGTCTACTACAACGAAAACAAAATTTTACATTTTGAAAAATAGGAAATTGATAGAATTATGTTGAGAACTGTTAAGGTTGCTTCAATTTTATATCATCAATTTGCAAAAGATAATCACTTTTTTTTCCTTCTTAAATGTTCCGGTAATGAATACTTTGATTATTTAAAAAGAAAAATTATGTATTAAAATATATCCACAAACATTTGGTTAAAAATGCATTAATTTACGTGTTCGAAAAAGATTTAAATGAAACATCTGTCATTATCACCATGGTCCAGACAGTGAACCATCCCTCTAATCCAATCATCACATGCTTCCTCACATGCAATTGATTCCTTCTGATATCTCCAATGGCATGAAGAAGGACAATAACTAGCCAGCACTCTTCCATTCATCACCCAACTAAAAGACAATTTCTGTATTGACAAAAGGGAACCTTCCATTTCACGGAGCCTCATAATCCTCATTCTGAGCCCTGAGCATATCATCCGGGACACCCTCGCACTAACAAGATTCTGACAAGTGCTCGACAAGAGATACGACCCCGTGGAAATGTTGGCCACAAATATTAGAATACCCTAGAGGACCATGACTGAACTAGTTCCGTGTCCAGAGAGAGATCTCTTTTCTTGTTTTTTTTTTTAAATTTCTTTCCCTGATTAGAAAAGTGTCTTCAGAACTTCTAATATTTATTTATTTCTTCCCAATTGTTACGTTGCTGACATATATCTAGCAATAAAAGCTCAATTAAAGTTGTTTTGTTCTTTTCAAAAATGTAGAATTAATATACTAAAAGGTTTATTGTTTAATTTTTATTGCAGATAAATGCATGACTGTATAAAGTAGAAACTAATATAGAAGAGTAAAATAAAAAATAATGAGAATCAGACATCTTAGTCCGATGTATTGAAATGGATATAATGTGAATTAAACATTCATATTATATCCATTTCAATAATTAACGATATATTGAAAACAGTTTTTGATGCAATATTTGGCAAAAATCAAAATTGTTTTATTAGACAATTTATGATCACTTGATCTATTAATTATTATTTTTTTTAATCCCGGCGTTTCATTGCAAACATAATAAATAAAAATTTTAATGTATGCATAAAAAATAATGCAAACATAATAAATAGAAGTAACATATCTAATTAGCAATAATAGATCAATTTTTTATTAGGTTTACAAATATACATAAAAATCCAATTTTAATAAATCATAATGTGTGGTGTTGATCACTAATGTAGCCTAGAAAGCATGCCTCTATCAATACAAAAAAAGTATACTAAATACCGGAATAACCCATAAACATCACCATCACACTATTCAAAAGAATTTCCTATATTGTGATCTGCACTAATCTAGTTATATCAACGTTACCATATTTACTGAAGGCCCTCAAAAGTTCTGTAAATGCGAGGGAATACATTTACACGAAATAAATATTCAAAATCCATTTAAATTTAGTTTTATTAATATATAAGAGATATTATATATTAATAACATATGTATGTACATGCAGTCATTATATTTATCTAGTAGTTCTGCAAAGGTATGGAGGTATCTAAACGGGGAATTGCCAAAATCAAAATATCTCTCATAGTTATGACGACTTCTCTGTGGATTTTCTAATAATTTGGGTGTGAAGATGATCTGAGATCAGTTCCTTTGATAATGTTCTTGGTCAGCAGGAGAGAATGACTCTTTTCTCTGGCGCATCCTGTTGTATTCACTAGATAAATCGAAAGGATGTCGCTGACCAGGAGTTCGCATCTCTTAGCTTTGGGTTTCTATGCTCTGTAGGGCTCGGGCTTTCGGTGCTAAAATCATCTCTTCTCTATCAAGTCGAATATTTTCGATGATTTTCTCCACGCCTCCACCAGCCCTTTTCACTCTGTCCGAGTGTCTTGTCAAATCTGTCCTATATCGAATCTCTCGATGATGGCGATAATATGTCTCTGTCTCGGTAATTTCTACTATTCCTTCTTTCTTCCTTCATCCCATTTTGTCCTCCAGGTGGTCTCCCGCCCCTTTCTGATTATTGTCTGGATTTCATTCTGAAAATCCGCCCAAGGGAATATATACTCAATTATTAAGCAAAAGTAGCTTTCGATTCTTAATACCGATTAGACAAGGCGACGTGTCTTTTCGGAGGTCAAGGAATGATTTCTCACGCACTAGTGACATCTGAAGAGATTCAGGATAGCACTTTCCCGCTACACAAACATTTGTTTTCGTTACTCTGAGCTACTTTGATGCTAATAACCTTGACTGTAACTACAGTCAATTGCCTTTTCCTAAGCGATAAAGCGATCTTTGGGTCTCTTTTATGACAAACATCCTCTTCCGGGTGTTAAATAGTCTGAGTCAGCCTACATTTCGACGTTCAAAATGCTTCTACTGGATCAAGTCTTTTACCAGTAGCTTCTTCAAAGGGGATACCAAATCATCCCTCATTTGTTGTTGTCATGAGATTGCGACCTCAGGAAGTATGCTTTCTTTGATATTTTAACCGTTCAGCTTTCCATGGGGAGCATTTTCACACATATACATTATATATATAAATATATAAATCATTAAAAATTGCATATTAAATTATCTTCCGTATCAATGGCGCAACAGCCACATAATGGGCCGAAGCCATCTGCCTACTGGCAGATTTCAAAACATGAGATGTTTTCTTTTTATGGGATGCAATTATCCGCCCTACACTCAACGCTTAACAGTTATATTAGACTGGGACCTACCGTTTAAAGTGGATTCCGAACTTCCTTGGCACCGCCGCGACTCAAACCCGAAACATGTGGTACCGAGCACTAGAGCTCTAGTCACTGTGTCATCAGGCCCCGGAATTTCAAATATTAATTGCGAAAGATAGAAAATCAAATTCCAGGCATTGAAAAAAATTAAAATAAATTAAATATATAAAGCCAAGCCATACGACTTTATGACCAGTTAATAAATTTTATTTAATTTTGAATAATACTTTAACAAACAGAATTAGATTTTTTCTCAATTCATTAGTGTCAATATGGAATATTTAATAAATTAATTATTCACAGATTATTATTCAATTCCTTTAAGATAAGTATTATGAGCATGTTTCAAAATTTAGAAGGTAACAAGCCGATGGAAATCTAATTTAATCTTTATAAAAACATTCGTTTCACGCCTAAGAAATGGCGAGATAATAAGTTTTACTTTCAGCAAAGTTAATTCATCTGAGATTAACAAATTTTCCAAAACCGAAGCTTGTAATCAGTTACGAGGAGACGATGCTGAGGTTAAGTTGATAAAACATGAAAAGAGAATCTTAATTAAATTCTTATCAAAGCTAAAGTAAGCAATTAGTGCATTCATCCAAGGAGTTTGATTTTGTCTTAATTACCTTCTTAATGCGCAACTCATCTTTCGAGACAAGAAAAAAAAAATTGCACTTCTTCGAAATTCCGATACGGTAGAAAAGAGGAATAATGAAATCATGTCATCGACTGATTTAATATAAAATAATGAAAATTAATAAAATTAATTATTTAATAAATACTAAAATTTGAAAGGCTTGAATAGCATAAATTAATATTCCTCTGCATTAACTATGTAAATATTTTTCAAAATTTCTGTGTGTGCAATTTATATCAAATTTCTCTAAAATTGGTTGGAATACTTCTAATAAAGCCTAGATCAACTGAAATAAAAAATGGAAATTGAATCAATATTCATTAAGAAATTAGATAAATAGATTTTATGCCAAATTGGCGACTTTACTGGTTGGTGAATATTTCATGGTTGACATATTTTAAATTTTTTTAAAACTTTTATTTATTATTATTTGTTTGTTTCTTATCCCTCTTGGTAGACAGCAACATCTAGACCAAGTGCAAAAACCCGTCTTGGAAGGGGGGAAAAAGGGGTCTGCTTCTGTTGTGATGGATGGATTTCTAATTTGTCTCCGTAATCTGCCCTGAAGAAGAAGAGCAGAGCATTCCGGGAGAACTCCTAGGGAGAACTACCCCACATTGGCATATCATACGAGAGAATATCCGGAAAACTACCATCAGGTAGTCCGACTTACGAGGCAAGATGCTGAATATTAACAAACGCCCTCGAGTCTCCTTGTTTTATGAAACAAAGCCGAAAGCGGATTAAACCTCAGCCACATTCGCTTTTCAAGCAAATGCCTTTAATTTAGAAGTTCATACACACTGTAGACCGGGAAACGCCAGGTTAAAAAAAGCATGCAAGTTATTTTGTATTTATTACGGGTTTTTTTCCGTCAAAGGAAAATGCAGAATATGTATTTTTTTTAAAAAAGACATATGCTTATCTTACGAATTTCAAATGTTTGAGATATAATTAACATAAACAATATTCATCTGTTTCTATTCCCGCATAAATATAATATTATCTAAAATGTATCACAATATTATGTACAGATACAATATTATGTAAAATTAATAAAATTTATTACATGATATTTCAAAAAGACCCAAGATTCCCATGCACACATCTTACGCCTTGTTCCTTATAAACATGGTACTTAATATTTGGCTTCCTTTGACAGGTTTCAAGCGAATATTTTTAATTTAGAAGATCAATACACGCCATTGACCGGAAAACCCCTTTAAAAGAAAGGTTATTTGATATTTATTCAGTTTTTTTTACGTCAAAGAAAAATGAAGAATGTATATATATATATTTTAAAAAGGACATGAGTTTATCTTACAAATGTCCCATTTCTGCATACCGCTGGTAATTCTTGCTCGTAAATATCCCAACATCCTCTCTTTTATCTTTGAGATATAATTAACGTAAACAATATTCATCTGTTTCCAATAATACAATATTGTATAAAATGTGTCTGTATAAAAAAATATAATATTATATAAAATTAATAAAATTTAATACATGATATTTCAACAGGACCCAAGAATCACATGCTCACATCTAGCGCCTTGATCCCCATAGACATGGTGCTTAACATTCGACTTCTTCTGGCAGGTTTCAAGCAAATGTTTTTAATTTTGAAGATCAATACACACCATTAATCGGGAAACACCAAGTTAAAAAAAAAAAAAAAAGGTTATTTTGTATTTATTCTGGGTTTTTTTACGTCAAAGAAAAATAGAGAATATGTATATTTTTAAAAGAAGACATAAGTTTATCTTACAAATGTCTCATTTCTGTATACCGCTGGTTATTCTTGCTCGTAATTACCCCAACATCCCCTCTTTTATCTTTGAGATATAATTAACGTAAACAATATTCATCTGTTTCCAATAATACAATATTATATAAAATGTGTCTGTATAAAAAAGACAATATTATATAAAATTAATAAAATTTAATGCATGATATTTCAAAAGGACCCAAGAATCACATGCACTCATCTTGCTCCCCATAAACATGGTGCTTAATATTCGATTTCCTTTGACAGTTTTCAAGCAAATGTTTTTAATTTAGAAGATCAATATACACCATTAACACCCGGTTAAAAAAAAATATATATATTATTTTGTATTTCTTCGGGTTTTTTTTTAAATCAAAGAAGAATAGAGAATTTATATATTTTTAAAAGAAGACATAAGTTTATCTTGCAAATGTCCCATTTCTGCATACCGCTGGCTGGTAAATACCCTAGCACCCTCTCTTTTATGTTCGGGATATCATTAACGTAAACAATATTCATCCGTTTCCCTTCCCCGCGGTGTCTCAAGGGACAGCCTATTAGGTTGCCATTCATCTAGAGCTGTCATCAACAATCTTGTTGTTGGGCAACATTCACCCTTCGAATAACTGTTACTGATTACATTCCTCTCCAAGCACGCAGCAGCGCAGAGGGGAAACCAAAGGAGCCATTTTTCATTTTCCCTTTCGCCCGAAATTGAATAGTTTCCATAAATCACACCAGAGAGAAATTCGCTGTAATGTTTTATTCAAGCCCAGGACGTTCGTTCTCAAAATTTTTCTGCTTTCGGTTTACTGAATGTAGCGGGTCTGGATTATTTCCAAATGCGATCCGCATTTCGCAAGTAATGATTCGTCCCAAAGAACGGGGGGAGTTTTGCCTGGGAGAAAACAAATAAATAAACTAAGTGAGAACGCGTTGAGATCTAAGTATGAATACTAAATTTATTTGTTCACTCATTTTTTCTTTTACCCATGCATTCTTTGTTGTTGAGTTCGAAAGCTCGAAAATGAAATTTCTATCCCGTGTGAGGACTCGGTTTCATCTGCATATGCCAAATATTGCTTCTGTTTTTTATTGAGAGACATGAGGCAGAAAAAAATGTAATTTGTTGCTTGATGTTGTGAGTAAAGATATTTTTTTTTGTCTTCATGTTCATGTTGTTCTGACTGGTTAGGGTGGAATTTCTGTTTTGTCCAGTCTGCTCTTGAAATAAATGATATTTTGTATGTCTGTAGAAGAATCGACTGGCTTTCGAAAGATTTTATAAATCAATTTTGAAGTAACAAAATATGGGGAAAAAAATGGTTTTTTTTTCGGTTTGAATAAATGTATAAGAGTTTCACGAATTTCGTGTACTTATTTTCTAGTATAAATTATATATATATATATATATATATTCAGTTTTTGAAACTCATAAGTTGCATTGTAAAAGATGAAATATTTAAAATATAAAATAGTTTTCATTTAAGGCATATTTTATTAAAATTCTATTGAATCTTTATTTCATTCATGACATAAAGAGCTTTGGGATTCTTTGTTCTTAATAATAATAATAGTAGTAAAAGGTTAAATAAAAGTAGTCTTATTATTATTATTATTCTTTTGTGATTTGATAGATAATGAAAACGTTATAAAGGTGAGATGTAGACCATGATTTATTTTAGTTACTAATTTCCAATTTAATTTCTAATATTTTAAAAATTCTTCAAACATGTAACTTCAAAAACCAAATTTCTATAAATTTTATTTCAAAACTATATACAAACGTATTAAAAGGAATTTTAACAATGCATATTAAGGTGAAAAAAATGAATAAATGAAAATTTAGTACTATATTTTAATGCTGATAATTATAAAAGTAATAAGTCACTTTATGAGAACCCAAATGAAATCATCGAGTATAATGGTACAATTAACTTACAACAACAATTAATAGTTAGTTAACGACAGTTTAATTGTTAATTTACATTAACAATTTAAAATACTTTTTTATTTATCAATAATTTATAATATTATGAAAAAAAAAAGAAATTGCTCTTTATTAATTGGAAATTTTATTGATACAGTATGGAAAAATATGCAATCACTAAATTTATTTAAAAAGTTTGAGCCATACATAGTGTCTGTTTATTTTTTTAAAACGAATTGCAACAATTATATCAATATAAAAATCGCATTTATGTTCATAACCCACATTATAATTTAAAGTTTTAAGAAGAATAGAGAAAACAACTATATATATATATATATAATTCGTTAAGTACATTTTATGAGACTAGAATATAGAATTTTCTAATTTTCCATTGTTTTCTTTTATTAAGCTTCATCTTGTAAATCTCATCTGCAATAAAAAAAATAATAATAATAAACAGGGCTCGTTTAGTGCAGTTCAGGAATTGTTGACCTTAGAGAAGAAAAACATACATTGTTTCTGATTGTTGAACTGTGATTGTTTTTTTACACACTGGCTTGAAGGGAATCTGAAGGAAACAATGTTGGAAATCCTAGGAATTGTTCCTAATCATAGGGAACGGAAAGAAAGGAAGTTGGCCAATCAGACCCTCCCAAACGTGGGCTAATTCACTCATGGTTCTCCAGGGTCTTCTAATATTCGTGGCCAAGAGTTCCACGGGGTCGTATCTCTTGCCAAAGATGGGACGCTCATCGGGGCAAATAATGGAAATTTCTCATTAGTGCATGTGTTCCCGGATGATACACTCGCTATATGGTGGCTGAAAATGATTATGAGGAACATATGGGCAGAACTTTCCTTGTCGATAGGGAGTTTGCCTTTTGATTAGGCAGTGAATGGCGGAGTATTCACTCGTTATTGTCTTGTTATGCTATTGGAAGGGTCAAATGAAATCAGTTGTATTGTGAGGAAGAGTAGGAGATTAGATAATCGGAAAATTCTTATCTTTTAAGTAGCTGATTTGTACTGTGTATGGCTGTTTAATTAATAAATTATTAATGTATCATCGTAACATATATCATATTCCCTTTAATATTTATTTCTTTAGATCTCATCTTAACAAGCAATTAAAAGCACTTAATAATTTTTTATTATTATAATTTAATATGGGCCTGATGACCGAGTGACTAGAGCTCTGGTGCTCGGTACCACAGGTTTCGGGTTTGAGTCGCGACGGTACCAAGGAAGTTCGGAATCCACTTTAAACATTAGGTCCCTGTCTAATATAACTGTTAAGCGTTGAGTGTAGGGCGGATAACTGTATCCCATAAAAAGAAAACATCTCATGTTTCTAAATCTGCCAGTAGGCAGATGGCTTTGGCCCACTATGTGACTGTTGCGCCATTGATGCTGATGAAAATTTAATGTGCAATTTTTAATGATTTATATGTTCATATATATAATGTATGTGTGTGAAACTCCTTTCCTCCCCCTTCCCCTACGGAATGCTGGACGGTTAAAAAATCAAAGAAAGAAAATACTTCCTGAGGTCGCAATCTCATGACAACAACTGGAACGGATCTATTTTTGAATAGCTAGTTTGACGAAGTCGAAATCATCATCATCAATAGCACGACAGCCCAGAGTGAGACAAGGCTTTGCTTTCTAGATTTCCATGCATTCCTCTAGGTGACAAGGGTCCTCCAATTCCTAACCTCCAGTACAGCAAATTCCTTCTCAACTGCGGCTATCCATCGCAACTTAGGTCGTCCTCTTTCTCTTTGACCCTGTAGCATTGCCAAAACGAGCCATTTTACATGGTTTTAATCATTCATTCTAAATTCACGAACAGCCCAGTTTAATCTATTGATCTTACTATATTTTATAATATCTGGGTCTTTATAATATTTATATATTTCTGAGTTGTACCGTCTTCTCCAACAATCAATTTACTTAACACCTCCAAGAATAGCCCTTAAAATCTTCAGCTCAAATATACCCAAATGGGCCTCATCAGATCTTGTCAAAATACAATGTAGCCTGCTTGCAAAGAGAAAAGTCATGCTGTCAAAAAGCTACTCAATTCAAATATATCTAATTTGATGAAGTCGTAATCATCATCATCAATAACACGACAGCCTAGAATGGGTCAAGACTTTCTTTTAAAGAGATTTCCATGCATTCCTCTTGGTGACCATGGTCCTCCAATTCCTAACCCCTAGTACAGCATATTCCTTCTCAATTACGTCTATCCATCACAGCCTGGATCGTCCTCTTCCTCATTGTCCCTGTGTCTCTGTCAAAACGAGCTTTTTTACAGGATTTATATCGTTCATTGCAAATATATTATCAGCCCAGTTTAATCTATTTATCTTAATATATTTTATAATATCTGGGTCTTTATATCATTTATATATTTCTGCGTTGTACTGTCTTCTACAGGAATCAATTTACTTAACACCTCCAAGAATAGCCCTTACAATCTTTCGCTCAAATATACCCAAATGGGCCTCATCAGATCTTCCCAAAGTCCAAGTTTCAGAGTCGTATACCAAAATAGGTCTAATAAGAGTTTTGTATAACAAGAATTTAGTCTTTTCTGCTGATGAATTGTGATCTTAACCCAAAAAAGACCTTATTGTTGAAGTCGAAATCGCTAAGAAGAATTATACTATAAATAAAGTAGCTTGGATGATAAAAAAATCCTTCAAAAAAAGTCTCGTTTACAAAAAAAGGAACTTTTATTTTTTTCTCATAGAAAGAAACTGAACTCAAACTTAAATCATATAAAAATCTAAAACTAAAAGAATATATTGTAAACAATTCCATGATATTATTTTAATTTATCTAATTTTTTTTGAACGTATATAAATATATTTAATTTAAAAATTAAAAACTAAAAAAATAGACATTAAATAAAGGAGCACAGATGTATATTTCTTTTTATTTGGCATTTCATAGTTTCCTTTCATTTTTAGTTCGTTTAGTTTCATTTTCATTTCATTGCTTATATAAATTTAATTAATAAAAGTCACGATGGACCAGAAGGAAAACTTCGTTTATTTTTAAATTAAATATATTAATAATTATTATTAATTAAATATATTATAATTTTAAAAATTATGTAAAATTATGGTTTCATTGAAGTTAACGACTATAAATTTATATAATTGTGAAATAAAATTTTGTCCTTCAATTATTAAAATTAAATTAAATTAATCATTCAAATCATATATAATACATCATATATATAATATCATCATTCAATCATTTTATAATTGACAAAGTCATTGTTTTGGTTACTGTGTAATACAATTATAATGATTGCATGGCTACATTGCTTAAATTAGTGAAACATATTGCAATGTATTACTCATGCTTAAAATTATAAAAAAAAAATTATTTAAAACGGAATGAATAAACTGCATTACAGCACGACCGTTCACTAAAACCAGCGTTGTTTTAAATGTAGCGTAATTAAACAAGCCGGTTCAGTTCCTCAAATACCTCAATGGCACACTGGCAAGTTTATTTATTTTCCTCACTTAAAGAATAGAAAATCCCAGTGGCAGATACATCTATGGGGTGTCTGTTTGGGTCTTTATAGAGAGAGAAAAGGATCAGTCCTTTAAAAGTTAATTAAATGTGTAATCTGGGGCTTGGATTATTTCGCTTCAAGTCCGATGGCCGATTTCATACTCGGTTTAACCCGCTGTTGGGACACTTAAATGGAGCGGGAAAAGGATTTCTTGATGGCACAGATAACGTTTCAAGTTGGAATCGAAACTGCTCCAAGAAAACTGTTGAAAAAATTTTCTCAGTAAGAATAAAATGTCAAGATTTTGTGTATCAAAATATTACAATAAGATGTTTACAGATGTTTCTCTGAATTTTAAATAAAATTTAAAAAAATACTTCTAAGATTTTGTATTACAATAAGATATTTATAAATGTTTCTCTGAATTTTAAATACAATAAAAAATACCTCTAATTTAAGTAATTCCTTAATTGCTCATAATTATTAGTTTTAATTGTTATCTAACTAAAAGCTTTAAGAATGGTAAATTCAGAGAGCTTTCGCAATATTTTGCAATTGTTAATTTCTTGATGGTGCAGATAACGTTATGAAGTCGGAATCGAAACTGCTCCAAGAAAACTGTTGAATAAATTTTGTCACTAAGAATAAAATGTCAAGATTTTGGTATCAAAATATTACAATAAGATATTTATAAATGTTTGTCTCAATATTAAATATAATAAAAAGTATCTCTAATTTAAGTAATTCCTTAATTGTTCATAATTTTTAGTTTTAATTATTATCTAAGTAAGTAATATAAAAAAAAAAATTAAAGTCAATGCCTACTTTTTTTTCACTATATTGCAGAAAGTCCTTTATAAATAGTTTTCATTCATTGTTTTTAAGTTAGAAAAAAATAATTCTCTCTAAGAAAATACTCTCTCTCTCTCTTACACACTTTCTCTCTCTCACATACACACTTTCCATCTCTCTCACTAATTTATTCACATGTTTCATTTTCCATTTTGTTCCCTCCTTGACTCAGACTAGAACCCAGAATAAAAAAATAATCTGAAAAAGAAATTTTTTTCCAGCGATCTGCACACGCTTCGCCACTGACGGTATGTATTCCTAAATTTATATGCTGCTAAATATCTTATATAAGAGAATTTTTTTTCTCCCCTATAAAACTAAAATTAATTCATTAAATTTAATTGATGAATTAATATTTAAAAAGCTGTATTAACATCAAGTGTCATCCACAACACGTTTTAAAAAACGTATTTAAACTTGAGTGAAATAATAAAAAGTATTTTATGAACGATTGAAAATTTGAACAAGATATATAAATATATATAGGGAGAGTGTGAACTAATAGTAGGAATTGAATAACCTTAAAAATGGAAAATTCAGTAAACTTTTGTAATATTTTGCCATTGTTAATTTGTCACAATAGCCTTCCTGTATTAATCCCTTTTATACGACAGAAATATTCCTTTCGTTGACAAAGTGATAAAGAATAAAAATTTTATTATAAAATATCAATAGATACAAAGATTTTATTAAATTTATTTCTAAGAATAAGAGAAGTGTAGCAGCATATATGCATTTATTTTGGTTTTATTTATGAACGAAGTAATAATAAATTACTTTATCTTGTTCATTTTCTTGTTAGTAATAGACACTTTGTATCTATCATAACTGTACTTAATCTATTTCTTTATTTACATTTGCAATTTATTACACTCCTTTAAGAATTGAGTACCGACATATTTTATCTCATTAAATTTAGGTTGCTATGACAACGATAAATAAATATGACCTGATTTCTAGATACGATCCGTTATCGGTAACTTAATTTAAATCTGATTTTCATAGAGTACTATACATATACGTAATATTTAAAATATGAATATATTGAAAATTAATGAGTCGATACTTAAAATAAAATACGTCGAATAAGTCGAATATTTAAAATAAAATTACGAATCAAATTTATTCATTTAAATTTCGAAGTCTTAATAAAATGCTTTTATGAGTGAAAAACCGAATGGCTTCAAATTCTACATATTATTTTCAATATAATATTAAGATACAAATTTTCCGAATGAAATATTGTAGATACAAAATGACAGTTCGTTAATAAAAAGCGTATTAATTTTTCGTTTATAATCTAAGAATAATTTTGAAAATTATTTTTTGTTGTTGGTTTGAAGATATAATTAAATGTTATGGCACCAAAATTTGGAATCGTCATTTAATGCTGATGCTCACCAACTTACGACTTTCACGACGTAAGATAAGATATAAGATATGCACTTAACCACAGAAACTATAATATCAAGTTTATTCCGAGTATTTCTGCTAGTCAATTGATAGTCCCAATGCAAAAGTAAATCTATGATAGATATATACATATATACTTGTAGACGGCATCTATATAAACATATTACGGAAATATTGTTCTGCGATTTTTTACAGTTCCATGCATCAAATATCCATATGTAAATATTAATTTATATATATTTTGTGTATAAATTTATACTGATGCCCACTTCGCAAAATCAAAAATGATGAATGATCCAAAATTTCGTATTTATTGTAAGCTGGAAGAATAATTCCAGTGCATAGCTAACAAAATTTTGCTGAATATCTTACAAAAACCTAACAAAATACACGAAATTCCTTTCCTTATATATATATAGTTACATTATTCTACAAAGTTAAATGCAATTTTAAATTCTAAAAAGCCAATTTCTCCTCGAAACCGAATTATTTTATTCAATATTATACAAATAGACTTCAATTATTTTTATCCCATTTTGTTTAAATAACATAAAATAAGTTTGGAATAGAATAATACATATAGAGCCTAAAAAAATAAGTTTGGAATAGAATAATACATATAGAGCCTAAAAAATAATTTTGTAATAACATTAAATTTGTGTGCATCAGTAACATTTGCCCTTAAATAATTCTGGCTTACAATATAATGTTGTTTATCCGTAGTAAAAGATCTTATCAAAAATGAATGTTTCCCAGCGCAGAAATTGAAATATTCAAATCATTGAAAATTAAAATTTCCTATTGCAGTTGGCATAAAGATTAAAAAAAGGAAAAACCTACTTAAAATTTCATTTTCTCTGTTGAATAAAACATGTCTGTGAATCAAAGCAGAATTATTTAACGATATTTATATTAGATTTCAGAAGATAATTTTCTAAGTTGAACTTGATTGAAGGAATTTATTTTCTGTATACAAAATATGGAATCATATATTTTAAAGGATTCTATGAATATTATAAATGCAATTAAATATTGTATTTGTTATATATTGTGATGCAATTGCTTTGGATATAAATTATTAGTTTTAAAACTTTTGTTTCGTTTCAATAAAAAATGGATTGAAATTATTTTAAGAAATTATTAAATCATATTAACTATACCAGTCTAGAGGTTGAATACAAGCATTATATATACATAGTTTATTATTCATTGTTTAAGTTATTATTTGTATATTAACTTATCATACATTGTTTATATATTACTAGAACAGTAATTTTTATAATAAACTAATTCATTTATATTTGATGTTTCTATTGTGTTTTACAAAATAAACTTTAACTATTAAACTTATTTTACTAGTAATATGAATTTTTATTAAATTATTTATGGCTATATATGTAAAAACGTGCAGTGCTGAAATTCAATGTTTTTAATTAGTAAACAGCCAAATCCCTTTTTGTCATTATTTTCAAGAATGAGAAGAAAAAATTCATAATAAAAGTGTGTAAGAATTTTTTTTTAACGACTCGACTAAAGTCTAAGGGAAAAAAAAATTGTAATTGTAATTCGAGAAAATTGTGAGTTTTTTAAGAATTACATTCTTGCTTCAACTAAGAAAATTTTCAATTCCAAGTATTCCCTCGCATAATCAAACAAAAAAAAAGTTAGAGTAAATTTACTTAGTTTAAAAATTATAAAAACTACAAAATAATTACACGAAGATTGACTATATTATATATTATTTATATATTTAAAACGTAAAAGCTTTTTCTCAATCTATTTGTATTAAATTATTTTTTTTATAAATCAGGAAAATTTGTTTATAATAATATTTTAAGAAATTGTTTTGTATTTTTTCTACATCTTAATATCATTCAATATCGTTTGAATATATTACTAAATGTAATGTACTATTGTTAGAAATAACTATAGTATTAATTATTAAATGTAATTTTATTGTATAATAAATGTGACGCTTTTAAAACTATTTTTAAAAAAAAACATTTCATTTTAAACGCTTGCAGTTAATCATTATACGTACTAAAACGGAACGAAATTTCCTTCCTTTAAAAAAAATTACAACTACAAATTCATTAATATGCCTAATTTTTTTAGAGAAATACCAAAATTGTAACATGAGAGTTTTCTGAATTTATATTTCCACAAAAATCCAAACAAAGATCATATATGAGTTTTTGGTCCTTTAAACTGCTTCACTTGATAAAGACATTTTAATTTTATTAACATCAAAAATGTTTTGCTATTAGAATTAACGAAAATATATTTATATTCATCTCTAGATGATATTTACTGTCCTCTAAAAATTTCGTTTTTTTTAATATTTCATTATTTTCTATTTATAACGGATTAATATTCATTTATTGACCATGACTATTTACAACACGTTAAACCAGAGTTTTAGTTAAATACCATACAGCTTGAGAAACAAAAGTACAGTTAATTTTGTTTGTTTCTCTCCATTCCAAGTGAAGTTTACACCGAAAAATATGTATTTTATTCAAGACAATGCTAAAATCGCCACCATTTGAGTTCTTTAAGAAACGATTGCAAAGCATGTCAGGAGTGGTAATCGATCCTTTTCCATTAGCTCTCGTGCCACCATGAGACACAACGCGAATTTGTAAAATAATTTATATGAGATGGTATCTTAATAAGTAAATAAAACATTAAATCCCATTTGAATATACAGATTTATAAATGAAAAATTATTACCTGCTTTATGTTGTGAATTAAGCAGCAAGGAAAGTATTAGTGTAACTTTAACTCAATATGGGAAAAAGAATTAAAACCAGATAATAGGAAAGAAAATATATGTTCTGTTTAATCCACAATAAAATAGGGACCTAAAAAGTAAAAAAAAACTCCGAACTGTTTTGTTTGTATTATATTTATTAATTAGTATGCAATCTTCTTGAGTTTCTGCTACCATCTTAATGTGAGTATTTACAATTTTTCCAATTTATTTAGTAAAAAATGAAGAATATTTAGAATATTACGTGAAAAGTCGTAAATTGTTCTTTTTTCCTCTTTTTAGTGTTTTTAAAATTAATTTTACAATATTTAAAACTGAAATTTTAGTTATTTAAAATAGAAATCTGCATTTTTAGAAGTTAAAATTGAAATATAACTTTCGTTTTTTACTTTGAAGACTGGAATCATATTTAAGTACCAGCAACAATTTTTAAATAAATGTGGCTGTTTATTCCCATATTCGAAATTCTAAATTGCAAAAAAATTGCAAAATTGCTTTAGAGATAAAGAGATTAATATAAATTTTCAAATAAGCGAAATTTATTTCTGCTGAATATCTATTTAGATAAATTGTTTAAGCTATAAACAGAGCAAAAGTCAGATTTTAGGTGTTCCGTTTTAAAAGAATTTTCATTGGATAAGCCATGCCTTAATAAAAATTATCCATTATTTTTAAATAAGCCATACAAATAAAAGATAGCGCTTCAACATTAATTACGAAATAAAAGCTTGAAAAAAAGTGTTTTGATTTCTTATTTTCGTGAAATAAATTCCTTCAAAATGAGAAACAAATGCACCGTTATATTAAGATGCGTATATTGTTTCGAAAATTTTTCCATGTGAAACTCATATTTTGATTAATTACACTTGATAAGATATGTTACTCATAGGAGGTGATAGTCATTTATAAAATATAATATATATATATATTTCAATAAAGATTTTATAATATAACTTACAGTATATAAGAATTGGATATGATTCATATTACATCGATTTAATAATACTAATTTGCAAATTTAGTAACTTTTTTTTTTTACATAATTAATGCAATTTTTGCAACAATAAAGCTCGAAAATAATTAATATATAGGTTTGTTTTGTTTATTTCTTAGTTTTTAAGCTCCCTTTTTTTCCCTTATCCCTCTCTCTATCTCTTTATCTCTTTATATATATATATATATATATATATATATATAAATGAATAAATAAATAAATATAAAATTTTTAAATATATGTATAGTCTCTGCTTTTAAATATAATCGATAAATTGTGTAATGATACTGTGAAACCAACATTTTCTAATGTTTTATTATATCAGGAATAGAGTCATTTTTTCCAGGACAATTTACTATGAGTTAGAAATCTAATCTAATCTATGATTTAGAAATCTAATTTTTTAATATTTAAAAGTCTATAATTATTTTATTTAATATTTTTCTAGCTTTTCCACATGATGATTTTTTTTTTCAAAATCATGCTTTTTATTCTTTTATTAAAATCAAAAGTATTTTTCAAAATAAGATAAAAAAATATTTCTAATATGTCGTACAACTTTCTCAGCTGATATTGACAGATGATCCGATCGGCCTAATGTTTCCTCGGGCCACGCCATATATATATATTGTTTTGTTATTAAATTGTTGTTTGCTGTCCCGCACTAGTCGATCAATTTGTATGTTCAAGTGCTGCTGCTAAAAATAAATAAAATAAAATATTTTTCTATTTAGTTTGCATGAATTTAAATTTCAAAATTTATTTTTTACCTGGTGCGAACTTACTCACTCAAAGATTGGAATCAAGGATTATTTAGCAAATTATTTTATATTAAAGAATCAAATGTTGAATGAATGCGTTAACCAACAGTGTTATCAACTCAAATATGTTTTTTTTTTCTTCTTCTTCTTCTAATGCAGCTGGCAAATAGACCGTGATCTTCGCCATAAGGGCTGCACCGATGTTACTCACTTTGTGTTACCCACGGGGCGCGTATAACTTGATGGTAAGCCACGGACGCTGAGTAACAATGCCCCTGCAACGATCCTATTAGGACCGGGACCTACAGCTTAAAGTGGATTCCGAAACACTACAAACATTCGGCCATCAGGCCTCTAACTCAAATATGTAAGTACAACAAAATCAACCAAAGTAAACAAGCACAGACAAACCGGTAATTACCAAAATCTTATGGGAAGTTTTCTGTAATCAGGACTCATTTGATTGAAAATGTATCTCCCTTTAAAAGGATAGCTACCTCTCAACTTTCGAAATGTACTGCAATATAAATAGTATCTCAAGGAAAAACATTAATTTTAGTTAATGTATCGAAAGATTAAGCTAAAGCATCAAAAGATTAGCTAAAATTTCCAATATGACAGTAATTTTAGAGAAATTAATATTTCCTTTCTGTTTTGCAACGAATGGGATAAGACGGTAAATAATAATCAATGCTTGTAACTAATCCTTATTCACACTAAGTGCAAGTGTTAAATTATTCGAAAACGTAAGGGTACCTGTTTAAATAACGTCATTTAAATATTCTAAGAGATAGCAACATCTTTTTTATTCAAATTATTATTTTACATGTTTCTATTATTTACTCACATCTCCCCAAAGCAAGTGAGACTTTAACAGTGTTTGTCATTGACAATCCTAATTTTTAAAAATATATATTTCTTATCAAGCTTATTATTATTAAAATATATAATTATTTAAAAAAATATTTCAAAATATTTAAGCAATTAAATTGTGTTAAAAGCAAGGTTCGCATATTAATCTGCTGTAATAGTTTGAATTATTAGAGGATTAAATATCTACTAATGAAAAATATAATATAATAATACAAACGAAGTCAGAAACCCTTTTTTTACATAGATATTAAGGATAATGTTTAACATATTTTAAAATATCTTTTAAATAACTTATTTTTAGACAACAAAATATCAAAAAAATTATTTTTAACACTGCTCTCAGTTAAAACTATTTTCCCTCTGTCCTATTTTAGTGCTGGAAATAAATTATCTGCAAAAATGAATTTCAACTGCTCCCAAAAATTCGCTTTTTTCCTTGTCTGTTTTTCTAAAACAAAAAAAAAAACGTCTTTATTATTTCAGTCGCGAATATACAGAAATAAATATGCACATAAAAAGCAGAAATTGTTATTTGTACTTAAACATGATTACATTCCGTCGTCTTTAACAACAACAGAAAAAAGGGAGGGGAAAGAAAGAACAAAGAAAATAAATGCTGAAAGAAAAGCAGCTGTGGGTGGAAGGAAACAAAACTACAGTTAGATAAAAAAATAAAAAAAAAAAAAAGAAAGAAACAGAGAAAGAGAGCATTACGCGAATGCTCATGTAGTAATCTAAATGCCCATCCAGATTCACAACAGTTCGGGGGGAAGTTGTAAATGTCCACATTAAGATGAAATCAGAAGCAGAAAAAGCTCCGGTGGACGGGAAACTAAGCAAAGAGAATAGCAGAAAAAAAAATTCCTCTTTATTTTACTTTTTCTGTTAGTTTCCTGGGCCGGATCAGTTTGCTTAAGTATTTTCTACTCCATCATCCATCACCTGGTTATCATTTCTTTCCTCGGTTTAGTGTTTAACTTGCATAAAACTCTTTTGGATACTTCTAGTAAACCAATCTTGTTGAGTGAAATGTAACATTTTAATTATTTCGAATGCATGTTTTGTTGTTGCTTATTTAGTAATTATACAATTTATTCGTTTTACACAATTGGTGTGTTTAGTGAAGATATTTTTTGTACTGAATCTATATATGTATATGAATGTATATGTACTGAAGATATATATTTACTGAAAAAATGATATATTTCAGTACATATATCGAATATATATATATATATATATATATATATATATATATTTTCATTACATAGATATATCTTTTTTCCTTAATAGAAGGGAAGTACAATTTGTGGCCCCAGGAAACATTAGGCCGATCGGATCATATGTCAGTATCAGCTGAAAAAGTTGTACAACATGTTAGAAATATTTTTTTAGAAAAGCAGAGACTTATTTAATATATATATATAACTATGCAGTCATATATTAATTATTTTTTAGCTTTATTTCTGCAAATTTGCATTAAGTATCAAAAAAAATTAATAAATCTGCAAAATAATTTAATTAATCTGCAAGATAATCTTTAAAATATCTTTTAAGTAACTTATTTTGCGGAAACAAAATATCAAAAAAATTATTTTTAGAACTGCTTTTTCGTTAAAACTATTTTCAATTTTTCCTATTTTAGTGCTGGAAATAAATCATCTGAAAAATGAATTTCAACTGTTCCAAAAACTTGCTTTTCCAAAAAAGGGACGCAGACAGAATGGGGAGGAAATTCACGATAAGCCCTTGCTATCGGTGGCATGGAATGGTTCTATAGTATTTAGATTGAGAGCACATAGTATCAAGGTGAAATAATTTGCTGATCATTAGAGTACTTGATCATTAGTGCTTGAAAATGTAGTTAAAGTTATAATTTAATTTAAGTTGCTTTATATTTATTAAAAACTGGCACAATAACTTAAACAATCTATATTTAAATTATGTTCTATGAAATTATGACACAGAAGTTTTCAAAGATGATATTATTGTCATAAGGTTATTGGCAGGGTTTCACAAAACATATAAATACAGTTGCTCACAAACAAATATAGAATAAATAAAAAAGTTGATTGATAATTCTTTTAATGAATATCAAGGACTAATAAATATTTAGGTTGAATAATTAATTACATCCTAATATATCAAAGAAACCAAAGAAAAAAGTCTCTTTCCTTCGGCGCAACTTATTTCTTGAAAAAGAAGTTTTAACTTTTACAAAAAATAACATAAAATAAAGGATTTGACTGCACAACACGTAAGATCAGAATGCAAAAGTCAATCTTTCATACTGCTATTTATTTAATAAACGAATGAATGACGTGTTTTAATTTGTCGTAAATTAATTTAGGATCATTTCTAAATCTGTAACCGGACATTAATATTTTGTAACCTAATTAATTAACAAATGCCCTTCTCCTACCATTGTTCTTAGATCAGTGAAATTATAATCCTACCGGTATACCCAAAACCAAATTTCCTATAATGATTTTAACGATATGCAATCCATTTAGGGTGATTATTTCATTACAGCCAACCCCTATAATTAGATTAAGTCCCCATTCTCCCCCATTCCAACGAAACTGCAACTACAACAGAACCATTCCCACCCCAGAAAATACTATAAGCCCCCCATACCTCTCGAGGGACATCCTTAATAACCGCATTAAAACTTCACTCCCGATATCCGGCCATTCAGGAAAAAAAATCGCCAAATCTTTAAGCCAAGAGATCTCCTTCTGAATATGCAAAAGCTTGCTAGCTTGGCGATAGATTAACTTTTAATCGAAGACTGGCTGTAGATTTTTGGGAGGGAAAGTTGATGGAATGCGATTTAGCTATGGCCTTCATCGACCCTGGTTCGATGAATCAAAGGATTAAAACTCGAGGACATGATGCAGGAACCAAATCCGGAATTTTGTCAGGCGGATATTTTGAATATCCTAATCTCCAGAATGGATGAGGGCTAGAATCTCCATTGTTTTCCTTCCCCCACTCATTAAACTGGAGATTTGTAGAGCGGAAGTGAGCTGAGGATTTAGTGTAACTTGGATGCGAAATTTGGTGTGCCCAGTATAAATAATGTCCACGGTCAGACAAAAGGGACGCAGACAGAATGGGGAGGAAATTCAAGATAATATCTTCCTATCAGTGACATGGAAGGGTCCTATAGTATTTAGATTGAGAGGAGATAGTATCAAGGTGAAATAATTTGCTGATCATTAGAGTACCGGTCATTAGTGCTTGAAAATTCAAATAAAGTTATAATTTAATTTAAGTTGATCTTACATTTATTAAAAACTTTCACAATGATTTAAACAAGCTGTATTTGAAATATGTTCTGGGAAATTATGGGATTCCCTTCAATTTTTCGAAGTTTTCAAAGATCATATTTTTGATAGTATTTCACAAATCATATAAATACCAATTATCACAAATAAATATACAATAAATTAAAAAGTTAGTTACTGAAAGAAAATGACTGAATAGTAGACGTCATATCGGATTTGATATCAAAATATTTTAATGAACAGCATGACCTAAAAATGTGTTGGGTTGTATATTTATTATTTACATCCAGATATATCAAAGAAACCAAAGAAAAAAATCGTTATTCCTTTAGGCGCAGTTTATTACTTGAAAAATAATTTTTAACTTTAAAAAAAAATAAAATAAAATACAGAATTTGACTGCACAACACGTAAGGTCAGAATGCAGAACCCAATCTTTCATGCTGTCATTTATTTAATAAACGAATGAATGAAGTGATTTAATTTGTCTACCTTATTTATGTAACATAAATATAAATTAATTTATGATCATTTCTAAATCTTTAACCGGACATTAATATTTTGTAACCTAATTAATCAACAAATGTCCTTCTCCTACCATTGTTCTTAGATAAGTGAAATCATAATCCTACCGGTATACGCAAAACCAAATTTCCTATAATGATTTTAACGATCTGTAATCCATTTACGGTGATTATTTCATTACAGCCAACCCATATGATTAGATTATGTCCTCATTTCCCCTATTCCAACGAAAGTACAACTACAACAGACCCCCCAGAAAATACTACAACCCCCCCCAGAAAATACTACAACCCCCCATCCCTCTCGATGGACATCCTTAATAACCCAATTAAAACTTCTCTCGATATCCGGCGGTTCTCGAAACAAAATCGCCAAAGCTTTAAGCCAAGAGATCCTCAGTCAAACACGACCTTTGGTTCCTTCTGAATATGCAAAAGCTTGCCAGCTTGGCGATGGATCAACTTTTAATCGAAGGCTGGCTGTAGATTTTGGGAGGGAAAGTTGACGGAATGCGATTTAGCAATGGCCTTCATCGACCCTGGTTCGATGAATCAAAGGATTAAAACTCGAGGATATGACGCAGGAACCAAATCCGGAATTTTGTCAGGTGGATATTTTGCATAGTCTTAATCTCCAGAATGGATCAGGACTTGAATCTCCATTGTTTTCCTTTCCTCCCTCATTAAACTGGAGATTTGTAGAGCGGAAGTGAGTTGAGGATTTAGTGTAGCTTGGATGCGAAATTTGGTGTGCCCAGTATAAAAAATGTCCACGGTCAGACAAAAGGGACGCAGACAGAATGGGGAGGAAATTCAAGATAAGCCCTTCCTATCAGTGACATGGAATGGTTCTATAGTATTTAGATTGAGAGCACATAGTATCAAGGTGAAATAATTTGCTGATCATTAGAGTACTTGGTCATTAGTGTTTGGAAATTCAGTTAATTTAATTTAAGTTGCTTTATATTTATTAAAAACTGGCACAATAATTTAAACGAGGTGTATTTAAACTGTGTTTTGTGAAATTATGGGATTATGTTTTGTGAAATTATGCGAAATTTTTAAAGATCATATTACTTATCTTAATAATATAGGTCATGTTTCACAAATCATATAAATACAATTGATCACAATAAATATACAATAAATAAAAAATTAAATTCTAACGAACAGCAAGGTCTAATAAATGTTTGGGTTGAATATTTATTAATTATACATCAAAGAAATAAAAAAAATCTTATTCCTTTCGGCGCTACTTATTACTTGAAAAATAATTTTAAACTTTTACAAAAAATTAAAACGAAATACAGGCTTTGACTGCGTCTTGATTATGAAAACCAATCTACATAAAATTAATAAAAACAGAATGTAACATTTTATATAAAAAGATGAAAACTCATCCCTTTAAATAGAAATCTAACCGTGTTTATATTCATAGGAAAAAGAGTGTCAACTTAAAGCAAAGGTTTTAATATCTGCCTTATTTTTTTTTCGTGTATATATACATCTTAAATAATAACTAGTTCAATTAATTTCTTTAGTACTCATGAAAATTTTCTGAATTGAAAAACGCTGCTTACACAGAAAAGGTGCTTTTTACTTTGCATTTGAAAAACCTACATTTGCATAAACAAAACTCAAAAATAACATTTTATCGTGTATTATTCTGACATATTTTAAAAACATTTTTTCGTTTTAAAGAAACTTTTTAGAATAGTTTACATTATGCATTGCTTATTATGAATAAAAATTAAAAGAGTAAAGGTGAATACAAAGTAATAGAATATGCATTCATTAAGAGAAATAGGGTGACAGAAAAAATGAAATAGAAATTTAAAAGAAATTCAACTATAAATTTTGTGAAAAAAAATGGAAACTGAGAAAATATAAAACTATCAATAGAGTAAGAAATGGTTACTTTAAAGGAAAATACTATTAAAAAGACTATTATAAGAATAAAACCTATTAAATATTAAATAGTAAATATTAGACATTACACTATTATTATAATAAAATATTTATTTATTATTTATAATAGATGATAAGTATTCACTAACTGAATTTTTTATGAAACACATTTGAAGGTGATGTATAGTACTGATGATTTTAGAAATGTTCTCTTTCACATTAATTTTCTTATTTGGTAAAAAAAGTTTTTAAATAAAATTTATTTAATTTAACTTCAAAGATATATTTAAATTATATTTTAAATCAAATAAAATTATATTCAATATCTGAAAGAAAGGAATTTATTTACTAAAAGTGATGACGTGGTAAGAAATTATTTCTTTCAAAATTACTAGCAAAATATAAATAAATTGATGTTTTATGTTTTCTATTTAAATGTAATTATTTTATAAATAGTTATAAATATAAAAATGATTTTTAATCAGGTCCATTTAAAAATACATACAAAGTTATTACAAATTTTTTGATTTGCCAATATTTACTATTTTAATTCATTCAAAGTGTGGAAAATTCATTCATTTCATTTTAAAAACATTAATATTTTTTTTTAATATTTTTTTTTTAATTTTTATTTTTAACTATATATTTTTTTTTTTTTTTGTCTTTCTTTTTTTGTCGAAATTTGTATTTCGCAGAAAAAGTATTGAATTCCTGTGTGTGTTTTTAATTAGTTTCGAAAGTTCATTTGATTTAAAGATAATTAAGGAAGCCATTTCAAGAAATTAAATCAATAAATTTTGATTTTGTATTTTTACTGCAATTTTATCAACCTAAATTTATTTAAAAGGAATTTTCAACAAAGTTCCTTTTGCTACAGCCTCCATTAATGTTCATGCTGTTAAGTTTTTTTTTCCATAAATATATATATTATTTATCTAATGTAGAATTTTCAATTAAGTATTATAAATGTATTTGCATTCTATTTTTCAATTTTACTAAAATTTATTCTAATTAATTTCGAATGCATTCTCAAATAAAAATAAAAAAATATTTTCTATTTGATAATTGAATTATTATTTTTCTAAAGCATGACTATTTTTAATTAAAATAGCATCAGTAAAAAGTGAATTAAATTTCCCAGTAAGTAAGAAGGCAAATAAATTAAAAACGATACTTGTAACAAATAAATGAAATAATACTTTTAATTTTAAATAATACTTATAACGTGAAAAAATACTTTTAATTTTTATACGCATAATATGAAAAAATATATAATAAAAATAAATATAATCTTTTTAAAAATTACGATATTTTCAAGAAAAATATTATTTAAACAAACATTTATTTGAATTTTACATGGATTTAATCGAATTTAAGTTTTAGTTACAATTTTGTTTTTTGAAAACTAAATTTAATTACTTAGGTAAAATAAGTTTTTTTTTTTTTTTTTTTTTTTTTGTTTTACAAATTTATGTCTTAGTTTTATTTGATAATGTGTTTTATTTAATTCCAAATAGCCTGTTATCCTAATTAAAAAGTATTTGGCTATTATATTTGAATTATTATTATAGCTAATTATGCTTGAAAGTATTTTTTTGCATTCAAAATTAATACAATTGCTTTTAATCATTATTTAATAAAATTATTAGAAATAGTAATCTCCTCACGCTATATCTCTGCAAAATCTTAATTATATATCTACTTCAACAATAAGAAATCTATCATAAAGAATGAAATAAAATAAATTGTAATAGCAATTAAATAAATAACAATAAAATATTTTGATAAGTTCAACATTAAAGACAACATGTTATGAACATATAGTAGACCAATGTTTTGAAACGCTTCTTACTAAATAATTAAAGTTTATTTTTAACTAAAATAACCTCAATTTTTTTGCAAATCATACTTAAATATATAGACAAATTTGGGCCTTTTTGCGTAAAACAAATTAAAAAGATTATTATAATTTTCATGAAATCAAAATCTTAAAGTTTAACTCAAATTAATTCTTTATATATGAATTAAATGATTTAAATTCAAAATATTTTTCAAGACATTTAAATACTCGACAGAAATTATCCATGAACCATATTTTTAATGCACGTATCTTCAGATATTTTGTTATTAATTATTAAATGCTGTATTAAACAATTAACATTGTATTTTATTATTTCAATTTATTTTATTGGCACTCCTATTTTCCTAACTTTTATTTATTTAATTTTATTTAATATTTTTTTTGACGGGAATGTAATGAAATCACAAACTCCTTTTTAAAAATTAATATACATGTTAGTTAGTTTTGCAGTTAATTATTAAAATGTTTTTAATTCTGTGCCAGTAATTATTATTACGTTATAAAATTAAAAAATATTTTGCTTATTCTTCATGGTGCATAAGAGAAAGATATCAAAAAAAGTTAACTGTTATACTACACAAAATTCAATACTTGATGTCGTGAGAGACTTTCCAAAGACTACTTAAAATAATTGATTAAAAATTTATAAAATCAGTAAAAATTTTAAACTTTAAAACATTAAAAAATAATCTTTACTTTAAAATATTTTTATCTTTAAATAATTACTTCATTCATTAAATTAAGTTGCATAAAATATATTGCTTCAAAGATAAAGAACTCTCCTTAAATCTCTGTTTTAAAATATATTAAATAACCTTTCAAAAGATATTTCTAACCGGTAGCTTTAAATACAATTCTCAAATTCCACCAAAGTTAAATCAACACGATATTCCAATCCTCATAACTAAAGAACTCCGAAAGAGTTTTAAAATCCTTGGAGTTTGAAAAGTCCACACCGTTAACAATAAAGATATTAAACATTTCACCGAGACTAATAAATGGAGTGCAAATAATTTAGAATGTGATATTTACACAACAATTCCTGAGGGTTAAGTTTTATAACGAAACATTATCAGTTCTCAAACTATGCTGATATAAATAAAGAGTCCTTTCTATGGCCGGGACTTTCTGCTCCATAATGGTACTTCCAGGTGAAATGGGCATTTATCCCAAACGTATATCAACTTTTCCGATCCATATCTATTCAAAATTTGTTTGAAAGTTCTAAGATTTTGAGGATGTACATCAGCTCTCTCCAAGAATCGAAAGTTATTAAATTTTAAATCGCTGCATCCATAAAAGCAGTTATATTTGGTCTCTTGATTTCAATCTTGACTTAACTTCTCTTTTGGGACTTGGCTTGCAAATGATGGTAAATTTCAATGTCGCTCTAATTAGAGGGTCATCGTAAATGGGCCGATAGTGGGCGCTCGAGTGCATGGAAAGTGTGCTGTTTCCCCATTTAGTGGACATGTGTATGACTTTGGAAGCATCGACCACATAATTGGAAACACTTGGAGTGAATGAAATTGAGTGCTTTTGGAAGAAGTTGGTTTGGTCAGCTAATACATTCCAGAAGACTACTTGGAAGACCAATTATAATTTATCTCGTCTCCAAAATTTGCATTAAATGCCATTCTTGAGATGGCATGAACACATTTCAACAGCAATTTCATTAAAGTTTCCATTAAACATGTTAATTGTTTTAGTAATTTTATATGCTGCAGCGTCAATATTTCTAGTCATGGAACTTTATTATTTACTAATTTTTTGGTTTGGTCACCTTGCATTCAAGATTCTAGGTTTTACTTATTTTTCATGGTACATAAGAGAAAGATGTCATGAAAAGTAAACTGCTATACTACACCATATTCTATACACGATTCTGTGAGAAAGTTGCCAAACATAATAATAATATAATAATTGATTAAAATTTATAAAATCAATAAAACTTGAAAACATTGAAAATTAATGATTGCTTTTAATTACTTTTTTTTTAGCTTTAAACAATTACTTCATGCATTTAATTAAGTTGCATAAAAATATATTGTTTTAAAGGTAAAGATTAAAATATGCTCCTGAGGTATCATTTCTTCAAATCTCTGTTTTAAAATATATTAAATAAACTTCTAAAAGAAATTTCTAACCAATAGATTTAAATAGAATTCTGAAAACTCCACCAAAGTTAAATCAGCACGATATTCCAATCCCCACAATTAAAGAACTCCGAAAGAGTTTTAAAATCCTTGGAGTTTGAAAAGTCAATACCGATAACAATAAAGATATTAAAACATTTCACCGAGACTAATAGACGGAGTGCAAATGATTTAGAATGTGATATTTACACAACAATTCCTAAGGGTTAAGTTTTATAACGAAACTTTATCAGTTCTCAAACTATGCTGATATAAATAAAGAGCCCTTCTGTGGAGTGACTGTGTGCTCCATAATGGTATATTCAGGCGAAATGGAAATTTATCCCAAACGTATATCAACTTTTCGGATCCATATCTTTTCAAAATTTGTGTGAAAGTTCTAAGATTTTGAGGATATACATCAGCTTACATCAGGGACATACTTTCCCCGTCGCTCTAATTAGAGGGTCAGCGTAAATGGGCCGAGAATACCATGGAAAGTGTGATGTTTGCCCATTTAGTGAACATGTGTATGGCCTGGAAGCATCGACCACATAATTGGAAACACTTGGAGTGAATGAAATTGAGTGCTTTTGGAAGAAGTTGGTTTGGTCAGCTTGAATTCCGGAAACAAACTTGGAAGACCACTTATAGCTGCTCTCGCCTATAAAATTTGCATTGCCATTCTTGAGATGACATAAACACATTTTAACAGCAATTTCATTGAAGTTTTCATTAAATGTGATAATTTTTTCGATAATTTTATAATATTAGTTTCGATAATATATGATGTAGTGTCAATATTTTTATTCATGAAACATTATTATTTACAAATTTCTTGGTTTGGTCATCTTGCATTCCAGGATGAAATTTGGAAGACCAATTATAACTGCTCTCGCTTTTGAAATTTAAGTGTGCATTGGATGCCATTCTTGAGATGGCATGGACACATTTTAACAGCAATTTCATTGAAGTTTCCATTAAACATGGTTATTGTTTTGATAATTTTATATGCTGCAGTTTTATTATTTACTTGATTTTATTTTGTATGTGTGTGTGTTTGTAGGAGAAAAAAATAAGATATTTCAATCAACCAGGAAGTATAATTTTTTAAATTAATTATTTATTTAAAATTAATACTAAAATTTTTGAAAAATAAATAAATTAAAATATTCATCATGATTAATTATATTTTTGGAATCGTATAAAAGTATATATTAGGATACTTCCCATAAGAATTTCGTAAATTTGTTACACTTACGATTTGTAACATATTTGAGTTGATAACACTATTGGCTAATACATTCATTCCATATTTAACTCTCCAATATTAATAAAAATTTTTACTAAATAATCTTTGATTCAGATCTCTGAGTGAGT
Organism: Caerostris darwini; assembly: GCA_021605075.1. Taxonomy (NCBI): domain Eukaryota; kingdom Metazoa; phylum Arthropoda; class Arachnida; order Araneae; family Araneidae; genus Caerostris; species Caerostris darwini. The sequence goes on along the minus strand of BPLQ01006803.1, from coordinate 52,035 downwards.
AACTTAATATCAGATAAAAATAAATTGTGCGAACATTAATGATTGAAAAAAGCATACAAGAAAAATATTTCATAGAAATAGAAAAATTCATACAAATTCATAGAAAAATATTTTATTATTATTTTTAGCACTAGCATTTGAACATACAAACTCATTGACTATTGTTGTACAAGCACACACAACACATACACATGAAGTTAAGCAAAACAGCATGCAACATCAGAATGCAAAACTGAATCTTTCATGTTAATAAAAGTAATAATAATTTTTTTAATAAAAGAATGAATGTAGTGATTTAATTTGTCTACCATACTCACATAACTTAATTTTAAATTAAATTATGATCAATTCTAAATCTTTAATCGGACATTAATATTTTGTAACCTAATTAATTACCAAATGTCTTACTCCTACCATTGTTCTTAGATCAGTGAAATCATAATCCTACCGGCATACCAAAACCAAATTTCCTATAATTAATTTAACGATCTGCAATCCATTTACGGTGATTATTTCATTACAGCCAACCCCTATAATTAGATTAAGTCCTCATTTCCCCCATTCCAACGAAACTGCAGCTACAACAGAACCATCCAACCTCCAGAAAATACAACAACACTCCCCCTCCCCCCATCCCTCTCGAGGGACATCCTTAATAACCGAATTAAAACTTCTCCTCGATATCCGGCCATTCTGGAAACAAAATCGCCAAAGCTTTAAGCCAAGAGATCCTCAGTCAAACACGACCTCTGGCTCCTTCTGAATATGCAAAAGCTTGCCAGCTTGGCGATAGATCAACTTTTAATCGAAGGCCGGCTGTAGATTTTGGGAGGGAAATTTGATGGAATGCGATTTAGCAATGTCCTTCATCGCCCCGGTTCGATGAATCAAAGGATTAAAACTCGAGGACATGACGCAGGAACCAAATCCGGAATTTTGTCAGGCGGATATTTTGAATATTCTAATCTCCAGAATGGATGAGGGCTGAATATTCCATTGTTTTCCTTCCCCGCTCATTAAACTGGAGATTTGTAGAGCGGAAGTGAGTTGAGGATTTAGTGTAGCTTGGATGCGAAATTTGGTGTGCCCGGTATAAATAACGTCTCGGTCAGACAAAAGGGACGCAGACAGAATGGGGAGGAAATTCACGATACGCTCTTCCTATCAGCGACATGGAATGGTTCTATAGTATTTAGATTGAGAGGAGACAGTATCAAGGTGAAATAATTTGCTGATCATTAGAGTGCCGGTCATTAGTTTTTGAAAATTCAGTTAAAGTTATAATTTAATTTAAGTTGCCTTAAAATATTGTTTATTTGTAATTTAAATATTGTTTAAGTTGTTTTAAAATATTGTACCAACTTTTAATAAATATAAAAGTTGGTACAATATTTTAAACAAGGTGTATTTGAATTATGGTCTGTGAAATTACGGGATTCCTTTCGATTTTTCGAAATTTTCAAAGATCATATGAGTAATATTATTAGATCATATTGTCCTTATATTATTGTTCATGTTTCACAAATCATATAATTACAATTGAACAATAAATCAAATCAATAAATCAATTTACAATAAATCAAAAACGATCGACATTAAAAACTTTTAACGTATCAAAAGCCTTAATAAATGTTTTGGGTAAATATTTAGTAATTAGCATCCTGATATATCAATGAAAATAAAAAAAAAAATCTTTATTTACTTCGGCGCAAAATATTTCTTCAAATATAATTTTAAACTTGTACAAAAAAATAAAAAAAAAAATAAATAAATAAATAAAATAAAATAAAATAAAACACGGGATTTGATTGAATCTTGATTATTAAAAGCAATATGCATAAAACCAATGAAATCAGACTGTAACTTTTTATATAAAAGATGAAAACTGATCCCTTTAATTAGGAATCTAACCTTGTTTATATTCATAGGAAAAGGAATGTTTACATAAAGAAACGTTTTTAATACCTGTCCTAGGTATTTTTTCGTTTATACATATTTTTTTGATAATAACGGGCTCTATTAATTCCTTTAGTACACAAAAAAATTTTTATTCGAAAAATTAATTTCGACAGAAAAGATGTTTTTCACTTTACATTTGAAAATCATAAATTTACATGTACAAAACTCAAAAATAACATTTTATAGTTTATTATGGTAACATATTTGTAAAAAAAAATTAATGGTCTTCAAGAAAATTTTTGCAAGACGTTACATTTTATACATTTTATATTATGAATAGAAATTTAAAAAATAGAGATGAGTAGAAATTAATAGAATGTATGCTTACTAACATATATAGAGTGATAGAAGAAATGAACTAGAAATTTAAAAGAAAGTCAAATATAAAATTTGTGGAAAGAATTGAAAACTCAGAAAATATAACACTATCATATTAAGAAAAGGTTACTTTAAAGGGAAATACTATTAATACGATTATTATAACAAAAACTATTAAATATTATATAGTAAAAATTAGACATTACACTATTATTATCATAAAATATTTATTTATTATTGATAGCAGATAAAGAATTCACTAACTGAATTTATCATGACACACATTTGAAGTTGCTGTATAATATTGATGGCTTTAAAAGTGTTCTCTTTCATATTAATTTCCACATTTGGTAAATGCATTTTTAAATAAAATTTATTTAATTTAACTTCAAAGGCATTGAAATTATATTATAAACAAATACAATTATATTCAATATCTGAAAAGAAACAAATTTAACACGCTAAATTTATTTACTGAAAATGAAGACGTGGTAAGAAATTATTATTTTTTAAAATTATTTGCAATATATAAATAAATTAATATTTAATGTTTTTTATTTAAATATAATTATTTTATAAATAGTAACAATTATAGAAATGATTTTTAATATAGTCAATTTAAAAATACATATAAAGATATTAACAAATTTTTGATTTGCCAATATTTACAATCTTAACTAATTCAATAGTGGGAAATACATTTATTTCATTTTAAAAACAGTAATGTTTTTTCTATTTTTATTTTTAGATATATATATTTTTTTTGTCTTTTCAAATTAGTGTTTCGTAGAAAAGTATTCGGTTCCTGTGTTTGTTTTTAATTAGTTTCGAAAGTTATTTGATTTAAAGATAATTTTTGATTTAAAGCCATTTCAAGAAATTAAATCAATAAATTTTGATTTTGTATTTTCCCTGCAATTTTATCAAAATTTATTTAAAAGGAATTTTAAACAAAGTTTCTTTTGCTATAGCATTCATTAATATTCATGTTGTTCAGTTTTTTTTTTCCGTAAAAAAACTATATTTTTATTTATCTAATGTAGAATATTTAATTAAGTATTATACATGTATTTTCATTATGTTTTTCAATTTTACTGAAATTTATTCCAATTAATTTTAAATACATTCTTAAATATAAGTAAAATAATATTTTCTATTTGATAATTAAATTATTATTTTTCTAATGCTTGAATATTTTTTTTAAGTAGCGTCAATAAAAAGTGAATTAAATTTTCCAATAAGGGCGAAGATAAATAAATTAAAAATGATACTTGTAACTAATAAATGAAATAATACTTTTAATTTAAAATAACTCTTACAATGTGAAAAAATACTTTTAATTTTAAATAACACTTACAATGTGAATAAATACTTTTAATTTTTATATGCGTAATATGAAAAAAAATATTCTTTTTGACGTTCACGATATTAACATGCAAAACATTATTCAAACAAATATTTAATTGAATTTTACTTGAATTTAAGTTATATTTTATTTACAGTTTTATTTTTGAGAATTAAATTTAATTACTTAAGTAAAACAATTTTTTTCTTTTTTGTTTTACAAATTTATGCATTAATTTTATTTCGTAATGTGTTGGAGCTAATTCAAAATTGTATGTTATTCTCATTAAATGAGTTTGAAATTATTCTATACAACTCAAATTTCATATATTGGTGTTTTTTTTTAGATTCAAAATTAATATAATTGCTTTTAATCATTATTTAATAAAATTATTAGAAAAAGTAATCTAGTCACACTACATTTTTGCCAACGATTAATTACATATCTACTTCAACAATAAGAAATCTATCACAATGAATGAAATGAAATAAATTGTAATAACTATTAAATAAGTTCAACATTTTACTTACATGTAGTTGACCAATGTTTTAAAACGCTTCTATTTATTTAATAATTAACGTTTATTTTTAGTTAAAATAACCTCAATTTATCTACAACCATACTTAAATATGTACACAAATTTGAAACTTTCATCATAAAACAAGTTAAAAAGACCTTATTAAACTTTTCATTAAATCAAAATCTTGAAATTTAACTTAAATAAATTCTTTATCTATGAATTGATTGGTTTTGTATTCAAAATAATTTTCAAGTAATTTAAGTGCCCTCTAAAACTGATTCATTAGTCAAATTTTCAATTAATCGATTTTTTATAATATGAGATATGTTGCATGTAATAATAAACATTATATTTTATTATTTCAATTTATTTTATTAATAATTTAAATCTTAATTCGTATTTTTTTTAATTCTCTTACGGCGATATAAGCTTTTATTTAAAAATTAAAATACATATTAATTATTTTTGTTGTTAATCATTAAAACTTTTTAATTCTATGCTTGTAATTATTATTACGATACTGTTTTACTTATTTTTCATGGTACATAAGAGAAAGATATCATAAAAAGTAAACTGTTATACTACAACAAATTCTATACATGATTCTGCGAGACATTTTGGAAAGACAATAATAAAAATAATTTATTAAAAATTTATAAAACCAGTAGAAAATTTAAAACATTAAAAATTAATGTTAACTTTTAAATAATTGCTTATCTTTAAACAATTACTTCATGCATTTAATTGAGTTGCATAAAAATATACTGCTTTAAAGTTAAAGATTAAAATATGATCATGATACCATCTCTTCAAATCTCTGTTCTAAAATATATCAAATAACCCTTCAAAAGATATTTCTAACCACTAGCTTTAAATACAATTCTCAAAACTCCACCAAAGTTAAATCAACACGATATTCGAATCCCCATAACTAAAGAACTCCGAAAGGGTTTTAAAATCCTTGGAGTTTGAAAAGTCCATACCGATAACAATAAAGATATTAAATATTTCACCGAACGGAGTGCAAATGATTTAGAATCTGATATTTACACAACAATTCCTAAGGGTTAAGTTTTATAACGAAACATTATCAGTTCTCAAACTATGCTGATATAAATAAAGAGTCCTTCTATGGAGCGACTGTCTGCTCCATAATGGTACTTTCAGGCGAAATGGGCATTTATCCCAAACGTATATCAACTTTCAAGATCCATATCTTTTCAAAATTTGTTTGAAAGTTCTAAGATTTTGAGGATGTACATCAGCTCTCTCCAAGAATCGAAAGCTATTAAATTCAAAATCGCTGTATCCATAAAAGCAGTTATATGTGGTCTCTTGATTTCAATCTTGGCTTAACTTCTCTTTTGGGACTTCGACTTGCAAATTATGGTGGTTTTCAATTCGCCCTAATTAGAGGGTCATCGTAAATGGGCCGAGAGAGAGCGCTCGAGTGCATGGAAAGTGTGCTGTTTGCCCATAGTGGACATGTGTATGACCAAGAAGCATCAAACACATAATTGGAAACACTTGGAGTGAATGAAATTGAGTGCTTTTTGGAAGAAGTTGGTTTGATCAGCTTGCATTCCAAAATCTTAACTTGGAATACCAATTATAACTGCTCTCGCTTCTAAAATTTGCATTGGATGCCATTTTGGAGATGGCATGAACACATTTCATTAACAATTTCGCTGAAGTTTATATTAAACATGATAATTGGTTTGATAATTTTATATGCTGCAGTGTCAATATTTTTAGTCATAAAAGTTTATTTTTTACTAATTTTTTGGTTTGATCATCTTGCATTCCAGATGGTTAACTTGGAAAAACAATTATAACCTCTTTCGCCTCTAAAATTTGCATTGGATGCCATAATTAATAAGATCACACGAACACATTTTAACAGAAATTTCATTGAAGTCGCCATTAAACATGATAATGGTTTTGCTTATTATATACGTTGAGGTTCGGGGCTTTAATGGCTGCGTGGCTAGCGCTCTGGTGCTCGGTATCACAGGTTACGTGTTCAAGTCCCGGCGGTGCAAGACAAATTTGAAACTTTCGGCATAAAACAAGTTGAAAAGACTTTATTAAAATGTTCATTAAATCAAAATCTTGAAATTTAACATAAATAAATTCTTTATCGGGATTGATTTGTTTTATATTCAACATATTTTTCATGTAATTTAAATGTCCTCTAAAATTGATATATTAGTAAAATTTTCAATTAATCGAATTTTAATAATTTGAGACATGTTGTATGTAATAATAAAAATTTAATTTATTTTATCAATAATTAAAATCTTAATTCATATTTTTTTTAATTATTTTTAATTTTTCTTAAGGGAATATAATAAACTCACTAACCCAGTTTTAAAAATTAAAATACATATTAATTATTTTTGTGGTTAATCATTAAAATATTTTTAATTCTGTGCTTGTAGTTATTATTATGTTATATAATTAAAATGTTTTTTTAGCTATTTTTTTCCATATTTTTTATGGTGCATAAGATAAAGATATCACAAAAACTAAACTGTTATACTACATCAATTTCTATACTTGATGCCATCAGAAACTTCTCAAATTAAAAAAAAATAATTAATTAAAAATTTATAAAATCAGTAGGTAAATTTAAAACATGAAAAATTAATGTTTGCTTTTAAATATTTTTATCATCATACAATTATATGAAGCATTTAATTAAGTTGCATAAAAATAGATTTCTTTAAACATAAAGGTTAAAATATGCTCATGAAGTACTACTTCCTGAATTCTTTGTTTTAAAGTATATTAAATACTCTTTCAAAAGATTCTAACCACTAGCTTTAAATACAAGTCTCAAAACGTTAACAAAGTTAAATGAGCATGATATTCCATAACAAAACAATTCCGAAAGAGTTTTAAAATCTTTGTAGTTTGAAAAGTCCATACCGATAACAATAAAGATATTAAACATTTCACCGAGACTAATAGATGGAGTGCAAATGATTTAGAATGTGATATTTACACAACAATTCCTAAGGGTTAAGTTTTATAACGAAACTTTATCAGTTCTCAAACTATGCTGATATAAATAAAGAGCCCTTCTATGGAGCGACTGTCTGCTCCATAATGGTACTTTCAGGCGAAATGGGCATTTATCCCAAACGTATATCAACTTTCAAGATCCATATCTTTTCAAAATTTGTTTGAAAGTTCTAAGATTTTGAGGATGTACATCAGCTCTCTCCAAGAATCGAAATCTATTAAATTTTAAATCGTTGCATCCATAAACGCAGTTATATTTGGTCTTTTGATTTCAATCTTGGCTTAACTTCACTTTTGGGACTTGGCTTTTGATGGTGACTTTTCCTTCGCTCTAATTACAGGGTCATCGTAAATGGGCCGAGAGTGCCATGGAAAGTGTGGTGTTTTCCCATTTACTGGACATGTATATGACCCAGAAGCATCAACCACATAATTGGAAACACTTGGAGTGAATGAAATTGAGAGCTTTTGGAAGAAGATGGTTTGGTCATCTTACATTTCAGAAGCGAACTTGGAAGACCAATTATATTTTCGCTCGCCTCTAAAATTTGTATTGCATGCCATTCCTGAGATCACATGAACACATTTTAATAACAATTCACTAAAATTTAGATTGAATATGGTAATTGCTTGTATAATTTTATATGCTGCATTTGACATTATTTTATTCATGAAACTTTATTTTTTACAAATTTTTTGGTTTGATCATCTTGCATTTCAGAAGGGTAACTTGGAAGACAAATTATAACTTCTCTGGCCTATAAAATTTGCATTGGATGCCATTCTTGAGATGAACACATTTTAAGCTATTTCATTGAAGTTTCCATTAAACATGATAATCGGTTTGATAATTTTATATGCTACGGTTGATTTTTTTTTATTCATGTCACTTTATTATTTACTATTTTTTTGATTTGGTCAGCTTGCATTCCAGAAGACTACTTGGAAGACAAATTATAACAGCTCTCGCCTCTAAAATTTGCATTGTATGCAATTCTTGTGATGAATACATTTTAACAGCAATTTCATTGAAGTTTCCATTAAACATAATAATAGATTTGATAATTTTATTTGCTGTGGTGTAATTATTTTTATTCATGAAACATTATTATTTACTTGATTTTTTTTGTGTGTGTATAGGAGAAAAAATAAGATATTTAAATTATCCAGGAAGTAGAATATTTTAAATTAATTGTTTATTTAAAATTTTTGAACAATAAATAAATTAAAATATTTATCATGATTAATTATATTCTTGGAATCGGATAAAATAATATACTACGATACCAATTAGGATTCATTTAAATCAATTTAGGATTATTTCTAAATCTTTAACCGGACATTAATATTTTGTAACCTATTTAAATTAACAAACGTCCTTCTCCTACCATTGTTCTTAGATCAGTGAAATCATAATCCTACCGGTACACCAAAAACAAATTTCCTATAATGATTTTAACGATCTGTAATCCATTTACGGTGATTATTTCATCGCAGTCAGTCCCTATAATTAGATTAAGTCTTCATTTCCTCCATTTCCAACGAAACTGCAACTACAACAGAGCCATCCTCCTCCCCAGAAAATACTGCAACCCCATCCCTCTCGAAGGACAGCTTTAATAACCCAATTAAAACTTCTCTCTCGATATCCGGCCATTCTGGAAACAAAATCGCCAAAGCTTTAAGCCGAGAGATCCTCAGTCAAACACGACCTTTGGCTCCTTCTGAATATGCAAAAGCTTGCCAGCTTGGCGATAGATTAACTTTTAATCGAAGGCCGGCTATAGATTTTGGGAGGGAAAGTTGATGGAATGTGATTTAGCAATGACCTTTATCGACTCTGGTTCGATGAATCAAAGGATTAAAACTCGAGGACATGACGCAGGATCCAAATCCGGAATTTTGTCATGCAGATATTTTGAATATCCAAATCTCCAGAATGGATGAGGCCTGAATCTTCCAATGTTTTTCTGCCCACGCTCATTAAACTGGAGAACTGTAGAGCGGAAGAGCATTGTAGAGCGTTCCAGAAGGAATATTGGTAGACCAATTATAACTCCTCTCGCCTCAAACATTTGCATTGGATACCATTGTAGAGGTGGCATGAACATATTTCAACCGCAATTTCATTTGCAGTTTCTACTATATATGATAATTGGTCAATAAATTTTCGATAATTTAATTGTTTGTTAATTTTATATGCTACGATTGTGATATTTTTATTCATGAAGCGTTATTATTTACTAATTTTTTTGGTTTGGCTATATTGCATTCCAGAAGGTTAACTTGGAAGACCAATTATAATTCTCTCGCCTCTAAAATTTGTATTGTATGCAATTCTTGAGATGATGATGGGGACTTTCCCCGTCGCTCTAATGAGAGGGTCATCGTAAATGGGCCGATAGTGTGCGCTCGAGTGCATGGAAAGTGTGCTGTTTTCCCATTTAGTGAACATATGTACAACCCGTAAGCATCGCCCACATAATTGGAAACACTTGGAGTGAATGAAATTTAGTGCTTTTGTAAGAAGTTGGTTTGGTCAGCTAGTACATTCCAGAAGGAAACTTGGAAGACCAATTATAACTGCTATCGCCTGTAAAATTTCCATTGGATGCCATTCTTGAGATGGCAGGAACATCTTTCAACAGCTGTTTCATTTCAGCAAGTTTCCATTAAACAGGATAATTGTTTTGATAATTTTATATGCTGCAGTGTCAATATTTATATTCATGAAACTTTATTATTTACTGATTTTTTTGGTTTGGTCATCTTGCATTCCAGAAGGTTAACTTGGAAGACCAATTATAATTTCTCTCGCCTCTAAAATTTGCATTGGATGCCATTCTTGAGATGAAAGGAACACATTTTAAGAGCAATTTCATTGAATTTTCCATTAAACATGATAATTGTTTTGATAATTTTATATGCTTCAGTGTCAATATTTTTATTCATGAAATAATATGATTGATAATTTTTTTGGTTTGGTCATCTTGCATTCAAGTTGCTAGGTTTACTTATTTTTCGTGGTGCATAAGAGAAAGGTGTCATAAAAAGTAAACTGCTATACTACGCCAAATTTTATGCATGATTCCCTGAGGAAGTTGTCAAACATAATAATAAAAAATAATTGATTAAATGTTTATAAAATCATGTCATAAATAAAACTTTAAAACATTAACAATTACTGTTTGCTTTTAAATACATTTTTTTTATCTTTAAACTATTACATCGTGCATTTAATTAAAACGCATAAAAATATATTGCTTTAAAGTTAAAGATTAAAATATGCTCATGAGGTACCATCGCTTCAAATCTTTGCTTAAAAATATATCAAATAACCTTTCAAAAGATATTTCTAACCACTTGCTTTAAATACAATTCTCATCCACTAAAGTTAAATCAGTACGATATTCCAATCCACATAACTAAAGAACTCCGAAGGAGTTTTAAAATCCTTGGAGTTTGAAAAATCCATACCGATAACAATAAAGATATTAAACATTTCACCGAGATTAATAGACGGAGCGCAAAGGATATAGTATGTGATATTTACACAACAGTTCCTAAGGGTTAAGTTTTATAACGAAACTTTATCAGTTCTCAAACTATACTGATATAAATAAAGAATCCTTTCTATGGCCGGGACTGTCTGCTCCATAATGGTACTTCCAGGCGAAATGGGCATTTATCCCAAACGTATATCAACTTTCAAGATCCATATCTTTTCAAAATTTGTTTGAAAGTTCTAAGATTTTGAGGATGCACATGAGCTCTCTCCAAGAATCGAAAGCTATTAAATTCAAAATCGCTGTATCCATAAAAGCAGTTATATTTGGTCTCTTGATTTCAATCTTGGCTTAACTTCTCTTTTGGAAACACTTGGAATGAATGAAATTGAGTGCTTTTTGGAAGAAGTTGGATTGGTCAGCTTGCATTTTAGGAGGAAATTTGGAAGACCAATTATAAATGCTCTCGCCACTAAAATTTGCATTGGATGCCATTCTTTAGAACACATGAACACATTTTAACAGCAATTTCATTGAGGTTTGAATTAAACATGATAATTGTTTTATCAATTTTATACGTTGCGGTGCCTGAATGGCCAAGTGACCAGTGCTCTAACGCTCGGTTCCACAGGTTTCGGGTTTTTCTTTAATAAATGCATATTTTAAAAAATTATGTCTCACTCACAACTTCCCAAAAATGTGAATAAATAATAGAGACAAGTAAAGAGATGTTACTTTCTCTTAGAATATTTAGATTACATTATTTAACTAGGTTTCCGTACTTTTTCGAATAATTTATTACTTGCACTTAGTGTGAATAAGGATTAGTTACAAGCATTGAGTAATATTTGACGACTGTACCATTTCATTACAAAACAGAAGAAAAAAGTATTTCTGTAAAGCTAATATCATGCTGGAAACTTCAGCTAATTAAATTATCTTTTGATCTATTCATAAAACTAATGTTTTCCTTGAAATATTATTAATATTGCAGTACAATTAGAAAGTTGCGAGCTAAGGGTTCCCTCTTAGAGAAAAATTAATATTTTCAATCAAATATGTAATGTGTACAGAAAACTTCTCATAAGATTTTCGTAAATTTGTTACACTTACTTTGGGTTGTTAACTCTGTTCGCTAACGCATTAGTTCAACATTTAATTCTTTAAATTTAAAATATTTTGCTAAATAATCCTTGATTCAAATCTTTGAGTGAGTAAGTACATATCAGAGATAAAATAAATTTTAAAAACATTAATGATTGTAAAATTCATGCAAGAGAAATAGAAAAAATAATTTTATTTATTTTTAACAGTAGCACTAGAGCATACAAATTCATTGACTAGTGTGGAAAAAGCACGCACAACACATACACCTGAAGTCAAGCAAAAACAGCATCTAAGATCAGAATACAAAACTAAATCTTTCATGCCGCCTTTAATTTAATAAACGAATGAATGAAGTGATTTAATTTATCTACCTAATTTATATAACCTAAATTTAAATTAATTTATGATCATTTCTAAATCTGTAACCGGACATTAATATTCTGTAACCTAATTAAATTAACAAATGTCCTTCTCCTACCATTGTTCTTAGATCAGTGAAATCATAATCCTACCGGTGTACCAAAACCAAATTCTCCTATAATGATTTCAACGATCTGCAATCCATTTACGGTGATTATTTCATTACAGCCAACCCCTATAATTAGATTAAGTCCCCATTTCCCCCATTTCCAACGAAACTGCAACTACAATAGAACCATTCCCACCCCAGAAAATGCTACAACCCCCATTCTCGAGGGACATCCTTAATAACCCAATTAAAACTTTTCTCTCGATATCCGGCCATTCTGTAAACAAAATCGCCAAAGCTTTAAGCCAAGAGATCCTCAGTCAAACACGACTTTGGCTCTTTCTGAATATGCAAAAGCCTGTCAGCTTGGCGATAGATCAACTTTTAATCGAAGGCTGGCTGTAGAGTTTTGGGAGGGAAAGTTGATGGAATCGATTTAGCAATGGCCTTCATCGACCCTGGTTCGATGAATCAAAGGATTAAAACTCGAGGACATGATGCTGGAACCAAATCCGGAATTTTGTCAGGCGGATATTTTGAATATCCTAATCTCCAGAATGGTTGAGGTCTGAATCTCCATTGTTTTCCTTCCCCGCTCATTAAACTGGAGATTTGTAGAGCGGAAGTGAGTGAAGGATTTAGTGTGTGGATGTAAAATTTGGTGTGCCCAGTATAAATAACGTCTCGGTCAGACAAAAGGGACGCAGACAGAATGGGGAGGAAATTCAAGATAAGCCCTTCCTATCAGTGACATAGAATGGTTCTATAGTATTTAGATTGAGAGCAGATAGTATCAACGTGAAATAATTTGCTGATCATTAGAGTACCGGTCATTAGTGTTTGAAAATTCAGTTAAAGTTATAATTTAAGTTAAGTTGACTTATATTTATTAAAAGCTGGCACAATGATTTAAACAAGGTGTATTTGAATTATGTTCTGTGAAATTATGGGATTCCTTCCGATTTTTCGAAGTTTTCAAAGATGCAGAAAATGATTGCAGAAAACTTCACTTCCTTTGTTACACATACGATTTGCAACATATTTGAGTTGATAACACTGTTGGTTAATACATTCATTCAACGATTAATTCTTCAATACAAAAAAATTTTACTAATTAATCCTTTATTCAAATCTTTGAATGAGTAAGTTCATATCAGATGAAAAATATATTGCGAAAACATTAATGTTCTTTAAATTCATGCAAGCGAAATAGAAATTTTTTTTTTAATTTATTTTTAACAGCACCACATGAACATGCGAGTTCATGGACTAATGTGTGAAAAGCAAATACAGCGCACACACATTGAATTAAGCAAGCACAGCATGTTGTTGTTGTTTCTTATCCCACTTGGCTGGCCAAGCCCACTAGCCCATACGTACTCATTATTGAAGTGGAAGGATGCAGCTTCTGTTGTGATGGAACACCCATAGGTAAAAGACTGACTTTGGCTCCGTGATGCTCTTACAGTCATAGGAGACCGGGACCTACTGCTTAAAGTGGATTTCGAACCACCACAGACATCCATGGGCACCGCCGGAAATCGAACCCGATACCTATGGTACCGAGAGCCACTCGGCCATTAGGTCCACCAGAATGTAAAATTGAAGCTTTTATGCTACATTTTATTTATTAAACGAATAAATGAAGGGATTTAATTTATCTACCTTATTTATATAACATAAATTTAAATTAATTTATGATCATTTCTAAATCTTTAACCGGGCATTAATATTTTGTAACCTAATTAATCAACAAATGTCCTTCTCCTACCATTGTTCTTAGATCAGTGAAATCATAATCCTACCGGTATACACAAAACCAAATTTCCTATAATGATTTTAACGATCTGTAATCCATTTACGGTGATTATTTCATTACAGCCAACCCATATAATTAGATTAAGTCCTCATTTCCCCTATTCCAACGAAACTACAACTACAACAGAAAATACTACACCCCCCCCATCCCTCTCGAGGGACATCCTTAATAACCCAATTAAAACTTCTCTCGATATCCGGCCATTCTCGAAACAAAATCGCCAAAGCTTTAAGCCAAGAGATCCTCAGTCAAACACGACCTTTGGTTCCTTCTGAATATGCAAAAGCTTGCCAGCTTGGCGATGGATCAACTTTTAATCGAAGGCTGGCTGTAGATTTTGGGAGGGAAAGTTGATGGAATCGATTTAGCAATGGCCTTCATCGCCCCTGGTTCGATGAATCAAAGGATTAAAACTCGAGGACATGATGCAGGATCGAAATCCGGAATTTTGTCAGGCGGATATTTTGAATATCCTAATCTCCAGAATGGATGAAGGCTTGAATCTCCATTGTTTTCCTTTCCCCGCTCATTAAACTGGAGATTTGTAGAGCGAAAATGAGCTGAGGATTTAGTGTAGCTTGGGTGCGAAATTTGGTGTGCCCAGTAAAAATAACGTCACGGTCAGACAAAAGGGACGCAGACAGAATGGGGAGGAAATTCACGATAAGCCCTTCCTATCGGTGGCATGGAATGGCTCTATAGTATTTAGATTGAGAGCAGGTAGTATCAAGGTGAAATAATTTGTTGATCATTAGAAATTATGTTATGAAATTCAGTTAAAGTTATGTTTAATTTGTGTCGCTTTATATATATTAAAAACAATAATTTTAACAACATGTATTTGAATTGTGTTCTGTGAAATTATGGGATTCAGTGGGATTATAGGTTTTCGAAGAACATATTATTGTCATAATATTATTGACAATGTTTTACAATTTATTATAAATATAATTGATCTCAAATAAATATACAATAAATGTAAAAGTTAGTTAAGGGAAGAATATTTGGCCTGACATCAGATTCGATATTCAAATCTTTTAACGAATAACAAGGCCTAATAAATGTTTTGGGTTGAATATTTATTAATTACATCCAGATATATCAAAGAAATAAAAAAAAATAATCTTTATTTACTTCGGCACAACTTAGTTCTTGAAAAATAATTTTAAATTTTTGCATATAATAAAACGAAATACGAGATTTGACTATGCCTTGAATATAAAAGGCAATATACATAAAATCAATACAAGCAGACTGTAACATTTTATACAAAAAAATGAAACCTGATCCTTTTAATTAAGAATCTAACCATGTTTATATTGATACGAAAACCAATGTTAACATAAAGAGAAGTTTTTAATACCTGTCCTAGATTTTTTCGTTTATTTATATATATTTTTTATAATAACGGGTTCTAAATAATTCCTTTAGTAGTCAAAAAAAATTTCTTAATGGAAAAAGTAGTTTAAACTGAAAAGGTGATTTTTACTTTGCATTTGGAAAACCTATATCTACATAAACTAACATTTTATCGTTTATTATGAAAAATTTTAAAAAAATTTCTCCGTTTGAAAGAAAATTTTTAGAATAGGTTACATTATGCATTATATATTATGAATAGAAATTTAAACAACAGAGATGGGTAAGTTATATATTATATATTCATTAACATATATAGGAATAATGATATAAGGAATTACATATAAGATTTAAGGAATGACCTAGAAATTTAAAAGAAATTCAAATATAAATATTGTGAAAAAAAAATTGGAAACCGAGAATTTATAATACTATCATTAGAGTTAAAATATTTACTTTAAAGGAAAATATTATTCATAAGACATATTATTATTCATAAGTATAAAACCTATTAAGTGTTATATAGTAAATATTATACATTACACTATTATTATAATAAAATATTTATTTATTATTGATAATAGATCATATGTATTCACTAATTGATTTTATCATGAAATACATTTGAAACTGCTGTATCGTGTTGAGGGCTTTAAAAGTGTTCTCTTTCACAGTAAAATTTACTCTGGTAAGAACTCAAATCATACTTAGGAAATATTCTATGGAAATGGAATGTTTTTCCATGCAAAATGAAAGAAACATATCATAATATTTAAATAAGTAAATAAAAGAATTTTAGGTTCATATAGAAAAATTTACCATACTTAGTAAACACAATTTTTAATTAAAATTTATTTAATTTAACTTCAAAGGTATTTAAATTATATTTTAAAGCAAATATAATTATGATCAATATCAGAAATAAATAAATTTAACACGCTAAATTCATTTATTAAAAGTTAAGACGTCGTAAAAAATTATTTCCTTTTAGAAATATTTAAAAAAAAATAAATAAATCGATATTTTATGTTATTTATTTAAATGTAATTATTTTATAAATTGTTGTAAATATAAAAATTATTTTTAATCAATCAGTTTAAAAATACATATAGAGTTATTAAAAAATTTTGATTCACCAATATTTACAATCTTAATTAATTCAATTGTGGAAAAAATCATTTATTTCATTTTATAAGCAGTAACGGTTTTTTTTTTTCATTTTTATTTTTAGCTGTATTTTTTTTTTTTTTTTTTTTTGTCTTTTCAAATTAGTGTATCGCAGAAAAGTATTCGATTGCTGTGTTTGCTTTTAATTAGTTTCGAAAGTCATTTCATTTAAAGATAATTAAGGATGCCATTTCAAGAAATTAAATCAATAAATTTAAAGAAATTATATATCTATTTTAAAGTTTAATTTTGATTTTATTATTTCCCTACAATTTTATCAACCTAAATTTATTTAAAAGGAAGTTTCAACGAAGTTTCTTTTGCTATAGCATTCATTAATATTCATGCTGTTGAGTTATTTTTTTCATAAAAAAATTATTTTTTTATTTATCTGATGTAGAATTTTTAATTAAGCATCATACATGTATTTGCATTCTATTTTTCAGTTTTACTGAAATTTATTCCAATTAATTTTGAATACATTCATAAATATAAGTAAAATAATATTTTTTATTTGATAATTAAATTATTATTTTTTTAATGCTTGAATATTTTTTTTTAAGTCGTATCAATAAAAAGTGAATTAAATTTCCCAATCAGAACGAAGATAAATAAACTAAAAATGATACTTGTAACTAATAAATGAAATAATACTTTTAATTTTAAATAATACTTATAATTTGAAAATATACTTTTAATTTTTATACGCATAATATGAAACAACATTTTCTTTTTTAAGTTGATATTAACAAGAAAAACATTATTCAAACAAATATTTAATTGAATTTATATTTTATTTACAATTTTTTTTGAAAATTAAATTTATTTACTTAAGTAAAATACATTTTTTATTTTTTGTTTTACAAATTTATGCATTAATTTTTTTTCGTTCATTAAATACGTTTGAAATTATTCGATACAACTCAAATTTCATATATGGGGTATTTTTTTTTTTTCATTCAAAAGCAATGTATTTGCTTACAATTATTATTTAATAAAATTATTAGAAAAATTAATTTCTTCACACTACATTTTTGCCAACGCTTAATTATATATCTACTTCAACAATAAGAAATCTATCACAATGAATGAAATGAAATAAATTGTAATAACAATTAAATAAGTAAAACTCCCATTTTTTTATGAGTTCAACATTGGAGTCAACATTTTACTAACAAGTAGTTGACCAATGTTGCGAAACGTTTCTTCTTATTTAATAATTAACGTTTATTTTTAGCTAAAATAAAATCAATTTTTCTACAAACCATACATAAATATGTAAACAAATTTCTAACTTCCAGCATAAAACAAATGAAAAAGACCTTTTTAAAATTTTCATTCAATCAAAATCTTGAAATTTAACTTAAGTAAATTCTTTATTTGAATTGATTTGTTTTATATTAAAAAAAAAAGTTATTTAAATAACCACCAGAAATTATCCAATTTTTAATGCACATGTCTTCAAATATTTTGTTATTATTTGGGAAATGATGTATTTAACAATAAACTTTATATTTTATCATTTCGAATTATTTTATTGACATTTAAAATCTTAACTCCTATTTTCCTGATCTTTATTTATTTATTTTTTGATAAGAATGTAAAGAACTCACTAAGCCTTTTTAAAAATTAAATAAAATATCAATTATTTTGTGGTTAGTCATTAAAATGTCTTAATTCTGTGCTCGTAGTTACTATTACTTTATATAATTAAAAAAGGTTTTTTTAGCTATTTTTTGCTTATTTTTTATGGTGCATAAGATAAAGATATCCTAAAAATTAAATTGTTATATTACACCAAATTCTATTTTGATGCCAGGAGAGAAACTTGCAAAGATAATAACAAAATAATTGATTAAAAATTTATAAAATCACTAGAAAATTTAAAATTTTAAAATACTAAAAATTAATGATTGCTTTTAAATATTTTTTTTCATCTTTAAACAATTACATCATGTATTTAATTAAGATGCATAAAAATATATTTATTTAAACGTAAAGATTAAAATATGCTCATGAGGTACCATCGCTTCAAATCTCTGTTTTAAAATATATCAAATAACCTTTCAAAAGATATTTCTAACCACTAGCTCTAAATACAATTCCCAAACTCCACCAAAGCTAAATCAACACGATATTCCAATCCCCATAACTAAAGAACTCTGAAAGAGTTTTAAAATTCTTGGAGTTTGAAAAGTCCATAGCGATAACAATAAATATATTAAACATTTCATCGAGACTAATATACCGAGTGCAAATGATTTAGAATGTGATATTTACACAACAATTGCTAAGGGTTAAGTTTTATAACGAAACTTTATCAGTTCTTAAACTATGCTGATATAAATAAAGAGTCCTTTCTATGACTAGACTGTCTGCTCCATAATGGTAATTGCAGGCGAAATGGAAATTTATCCCAAACGTATATCAACTTTTCGGATCCATATCTTTTCAAAATTTGTGTGAAAGTTCTAAGATTTTGAGGATATACATCAGCTCTCTCCAAAAAATCGAAAGCTATTAAATTTTAAATCGCTGCATCCATAAAAGCAGTTATATTTGGTCTCTTGATTTCAATCTTGGCTTAACTTCTCTTTTGGGACTTGGACTTGCAAATGATGGTGACTTTCACCGTCGCTCTAATTAGAGGGTCAGCGTAAATGGGCCGAGAATGCCATGGAAAGTGTGATGTTTGCCCATTTAGTGGACATGTGTATGACCCGGAAGCATCGACCACATAATTGGAAACACTTGGAGTTGAAAATTGAATTGATGAAATTGAGTTGTTTTCGAAGTAGTGGATTTGGTCATCTTGCATTCCAGAAGGAATATTGGAGGACCAATTATAACTTCTCTCGCCTCTGAAATTTGCATTGGGTGATATTCATGAGATGATATGAACACATTTCACCAGCAATTTCATTGAAGTTTCCATTATAAATGATAATTGTTTTATTAATTTTATATGTGGCGGCTGAGATATTTTTATTCCTGAAATTTTATAATATGCTAATTTTTTAAATTGTTCATGTTGCATTCCAGAAGGAAACTTGATAGACCATTTATAACTTCTCCCGCCTCTAAAATTTACATTGGATGCCATTCTTCAGATGACATGAACACATCATAATAACAATTCACTAAAGTTTCGATTAAACACGGCGATTGTTTGTATAATTTTATATATTCCGGTTGAGATATTTTTCTTCATGGAAACTTTATTATTTACTAATTTTTTAGTTTTTTATCTTGCATTCCAGAAGGTTAATTAAGAAGACCAATTATAACTCCTCTTGCCTCAAAAATTTGCATTGGATGCCATTCTTGAGATGACATGCACACATTTCAACAGCAATTTCATTGAAGTTTCCAATAAACATGATAATTGTTTTGTTAATTTTATATGCTGCGGTTGAGATATTTTTATTTATGAATTTTTATTATTTACTTGATTTTTTGGTTTAGTCATCTTGCATTCCAGAAGGTAAACTTGGAAGACCAATTATAGTTTCTGTCGCCTCTAAATTTTGCATTGGATGAATTGACATGACTTGAACACCTTTTACCAGCAATTTCATCGAATTTTCCATTAAACGGGATAATTGTTTTGATAATTTTATATGCTGTGGTGTAAATATTTTTTGTCATGAAATTTTATTATTTATTTGATTTTTTTTTTGGACAGGAGAAAAAAATAAGATATTCCAAGCAACTAGGAAATAGAAATTTTTAAATTAATGTTTATTTAAAAGTAATATTAAAAATTTTGAACAATAAATAAATTAAAATATTCATCATAATTAATTATATTTCAGGAATAGGATAAAAAAACACATATTAATATAATAATTTTTATTTGAATATATTTACAATGTAAAAATTATGTATTAACTTAAATTAGTTTTTACAATATAGTAAAAATATTCAGCTGAAAATATAAATTAATTAGTGAAAACGAATTAGTGAATTTCAAAGTGAAAATACAAATTATTTAAATAACTAATTTTTTTAAATAATTATAAAAACATAAACTTTCCTTTTTTTCTTTAAAGAGTTATTGTTATTTTGTTAAGAATAAGCAAAAATGAATTAAAACCAGTTAAATTATTTTTTTTTATTCAAAATGTCTGACGAAAATAAATAATAACTTCCCATAAATAATGCGCTTATTATTTTTTTTATCTTAAAACAAATTTGATACAAGTAAATAAGTAATGCCGAGGAAAATTCATTCTTTTTCTGTTATTTTACTCTTAATTAGCTTAATTCGTTACAGGAAGTATTAATATAATTTTCTTTTTTAAAAAATGATTTAATATGCATTACAGAATAAATTTGTATTTTAGATGGTATAATTTTTTTTTGCTGTAAAGTATACCGTGATACAAATCATCAAAATAATTCTTAATGTTATCACTAATAATTTATTTAATTTTTTTTTAAGATTTCATTACATGCAGTGTATAAAAAAAATCTTGTTTTGTCAATAATTGATTTATCTTGATTTAAAAACAAATGTTTACTTGAGAAAAACGGATTTAATGTAAATTGCTGCTTTTAAATAAAATGCAATGTATTTAAGTACTTATTTAAATGCAGACTTAAACAACAATTAAGGATGCACATATAAATTAAATATCACACTGTAACGTTTTTATGATTTAATTTAAAATATAGATATAATAGATAGATAAATATAGACATAAATTAATTATAAATAAGTATATTATATAAAGTAATTCTGATATTTATTATTATAAATTACATTTAATAACATATTTGAAAAAATTCTGATTTAAAATAGTGCTTCATACTATACTATACCTATACTATTTTAAGTTTTATGCATTAAATTCGGATTATTTTTCTTAAGAACAAGACATTTTAATAATTTTTGAAAGTTAACAAATTTCAAATTCAACTACTTTAAAATTTTTAAATCTTACAGATATTAGCAAATGATAATAAAATTTTTAAATTTACAGATATGGCCCTTGAAAGAAGAAAAAATGATAATCATTTCTACTTAAAAATATATTTGATAAAATAAAATAGTTTCAATGAAATACGATTGTAAATAATGTTTAAAAATTAGGAAAAAAAATTGCATCTATTTATTATCTCTATTAATATTAATCATTTTCATTCAAAAACTAAAACATTCTGTAAAACCTATTATAAACCTTTTCCATGAATATTAAAAAATTTTTAATAAAATACCTGTTAAATAATGCAATTTAAGCTATATTCATATTAACATAATTTGATATAATTTGTTTATATTGGACATAACTAGTCTTATGTTATAATACATTTTAATGAAAAAAAGATATTCTAAGTAATGAAAGTCTTCTTAAAATGAGAAATAAATATATTTATTCTTTTGCTTAGATACACATAAGAACAAAGGTCATCATTTATTTTCTTTAAACTGAAAAATGTTTCATTGCATAGATCCTCACCCAAACTAACTGGATTCACATTACAAAATGAGAAAGTAAATATAAACTCCCGAGACATTTTATCATACTCAAAATACTTCTTCTTTTTTTTTCTTTCCATTTAAAGAAGCAATATTCCTGAAACAAATTAATGTTATCGAATTGGAGAGAAAGGTGAAATTGCACTTCCACAACTAATTAATTCAAGTAAATGAATTGAGGGAAATCTGGAGGACGCGAAAGAGTGGGAAAAAAAATGAAGTAGGAAAATGGGAGAAAAAAAAAGTGGAATTCCATTAGAAAAGGTAATCTAAATGAATTTGCTGGAATTAAATAGCACGCTAAATATCTCTCATCTCGCCGCTTCTACCACCCCTGGATGAAGGAAAACGTAACTCTTGCTAAAGCGAATGGAACCTTTTCAAGTTTAATGTGCTTCTGGGACCAGGATGTGAACTTTTAAAGATGCATAAATCATGACGGATATAAGGAAAAGTGGATTCTTTTTTTTTAACTTTCGGTTAACAGTTAAGAGGGATAGACACCCTCGAATGATATAGCTGTTGTTAAATTAGAGAATAAAATTTTATAAGTTTCATGTAATGAATCTTAAAGGAATTCTATGTGTACAGTATGGATCGGTGGATTTCTGAACTAGGAGAGTCCAGTTTGAAACCTTGGCACCAGACGCTTGTTGAATCAAGAATATAAATCATGACTCTAGCAGAGCTTGCGTATCTCTTGCTGAGCGAATGGAACCTTTTCAAGTTTAATGTGCTTCTGGGACCAGGGTGTAAACTTTTAAAGATGCATAAATCATCACTGATATAAGGAAAAGTGGATTCTTTTTTTAAATTTCGGTTAACAGTTAAGAGGGATAAACACGGTGGAATGATATAAGTGTTATCAAAGTAGAGAATGAAATTCTACATGTTTCATGTAATGAATCTTAAAATAATTTCATGTGCACAGTACGGATCGATTAACAGTTAAGAGGGATAAACTTGGTGTTATAGTTGTTATTAAAATAGAGAATTAAACTCTACATGTTTTATATGATGAATCTTAAAGGAATTTCACGTGTACAGTATGGATCGGTTAACAGTTAAGAGGGATAAACACCGTGGAATGATGTAGATGTTGTTAAAATAGAGAGTGAAATTGTACATGTTTCATATGATGAATCTTAAAGGAATTTCTTGTGTACAGTATGGTTTACCTGATCAAAACAATCCACTAAACTAGAAAATTTCGTATAAAATTTCTCTTACCTTTGTAGTCCAACGAACTGTAAAATGAAATATCCAAAAGGTTGGGATGTAATGAATTCATTCAAATATATTTGTGTAAACTATTTGTCATTGTGAATTACAATATTTGGCGCCACGAACAAGAGGCCCTGCCATAACTCCTCCTCCTGTAACTCCATATAAGGCGAATGCTTATACGGGGATGAAAAATGTTACTAAAATTGTTGCTAAAATGTTGCTACGGGCAGTTGCTAAAATACGTATTGTTGGAATGTGAATAAATACTTTATATATCAACTGAAAGTGTGCTTATTTATAAGAACAGAAAAAGAAGCCAACATTTGCAATACTTTTATTGGATACATTACAATGACGGTATGACACATAAAATAATATTAGAAATGCAGACAAACAAAACCGCATCTGCAATGGGTGACTATCAACAACAAGTCCCGAAGTGCGGCGAGAAATGTTCTTACAACGAAGTATGGAGTTGCAGTTCAAAAGTAGAGTGGTAAAGACATCAAGTGGTAAAGAGTTCAAAAAGATCCAGATATATACAGCATTTTTGACAGTATGAATAGGTGGATATCCGAGCTAGAAGAGTCTAGTTCGAAACCTTGGCAAGCAATGTTGAAAACCAGATGCTTCTGTGTATTTGTCGCGGATAAGCACAATATTTCCATAAGCTGGAATGTCATTTTTTGTGAAATAAGGCAAACATTTCCACAAAATTATTTATTAGGTCGTAATTTACTGCATTTCCTGTAGTTTTGAGGTGATTAATTTCACGTAAAGTGGCTAGCTTTTAGAATAATAACAACATTCTTACGACATCTGCTATTTTTCCTAGATTAAGTTTAGTTTGTGCATGAAATCTTAAACAATCATGTATTGGTGAAATACAATAAATATAACACGTTCACAATATTTGTATTATTTATAGGAGAAAATTTCATAAATAAATAACCCGATACTATATAGCGTAATTAGAATTTTTATCCGCTATATTTCAGAAGAAATAAATATAAAGGAAACAATTGTTAGATCCTGTAACTGTTACAGAAAAAAACTCGTGGTATCGATATGAAAATGAAATTGCAGAAAGATTGAATAATTTTCAATTACCTATTGAAAATTTTTTAAGCGTTGCAATTGATGAAGCTCCTGCAATATTAGAGAAAAAATAAGTTGTTTTTGGTCTTTTTAAAAGTGATCCTAATAGTTTAAAATAGTTAATTGTCGTTCTGCTGTTTCAGCAAATTCTACCTTCTTTCATTTTCTCTTCCCTCATGCATTCACCGAGCTCCATATAAATAATTACCTGTTTCACAACACGAGAATGTTATCTTGCTTTTGCATATTAAAGTGCCAGTTAAAAATATAATATGATAATAATTATCATTTCTGACTTCTATATCATATTTGCTTAAAATATTTAATTTGCTACTCCGCTTACTGCTGAAAAATTATTTGATAAATTGCACGTTTTTTAAACTTCATAAGTTATTAAGCTACATTGAATAATTTATTTTAAAAAGTGCAATTTCAGTTTCGTTTTTGACATTTACCGTTAAAATAGAAAAATCAAGGAAACATTTACTAAATTACTTTTCAGCATTTATTGAATCATATAAGTTTGATAAATTTGAAAAGTATTTAACGTAATAGTCAGAACATTGTGTTGATAAAAGACGCTATTTGCATAAATATTTGCTATTTGCTTTTCAATGAGCTAAATATTTTTTTATCCTTGAATTTCTTTACATTATGAATTGCCAAAATTTTGCGCCTACTTTATAATGGAAACACCATTTGAGTTACTAAATTTAATTATCAATTAGTCATTTTTTTCTATACGGGGCATCGTTTAAATAGCGTGCAAGATCGGTTATAGTAAAAGGGAAAATGCAAAGTTACTTCTGAAAATATTTACAGAAGTAACTTCGCATATTTGCTTGTTATATAAGAGAAAATCTTATAAATTTCAACCCTATCATTCTTTACAACATCCGCTATTCTTTGAAATACACTATAATAATTAAAAAATCTACATTTTTTATTCTTTTTGAGAATGCAGTCAATAAGAACAAATCTACATTCTTGTGCACTCTATCTATTATTAAGAAACGAGCTATTCCTTTATTTTATTATAATTATACATATTTTTCTGATAAATTTTCAAGTACTCTCAGTATTATGTTCACCATTTTTGGATGAGTTTATTGACAACTTGAAATTTAATCGTTAAATATACAGCATTAAAATTTTTGTCAAAATTAACATAATGATAAACAGTAACAAAACAAAAAAAATCTCTTCAATCTAAACAAAACTGGATTCATTAGTTACAAAACTTCTTTCTCGGCTTTTAATCTTCAGGCATATCCCTGAATTTTCTCTAAAAGGCAGTAATTAGAACAAAACGATTCGTTGGGATTATTTCACAGAACCAATTTAAACAGCAGAACAAAAAACTGTCTGTAACGGAAGATAAAAACGGTTTATTGGTGCAGTCATTGCCGGAAGACATGAATGAAAATTGATTATTTGCAATTTAGCCTGCGATGTATTGCCTCATTAGCATCGAGCGAGCCACCATGATTGCTAATTTTTCCAGAACTGCTACCATTCCTTTTAAGAGGTGCTCGCAGTCCGGCAGCCTAGGATTTAATCGACGAAAATTAAGAAAAACAGAACTGTGTCCGGGCGTATAATAAAAGAATACGACGTACGAATCTCGATTACGCTGTCCGCTAACTATGTTTAAAGCAGCGACTGGTTCCCAGTTTAACATGGGGAAAGTAGTCGTTCCTAACTCTCTATTCTAAACTCTGAATGAGAGATAATGTACTTAGAGTTGACTGATGCATAATGTCGGGAGGTATTTAGCGTTAATTATTCGGTAAACTCTGTAAAGACTTAATTTGATAGTAGGGTACCCCTTTGTTGCTGTTCTTTTTTCACTGACGTTTGAGCTCTTTTTCTGTTAATAGAGTTAATTTGTGTTTGGACTAAACTACATCAGCGAACAATTAACCGGATTATCTCGTGCAACTTTTAAATAATGTGACCATTCATATAACCTAAATGCATGAATTTTTTGTTTGTTCATTTCGTACTAAATAAGAATTTATGTTGTATATTCGGGTTGATTGTTCGTCTATAATGTACCTGTTCTTGTTGATTTCTCCATATGGGACTTTTTAATCTTGTTTCAAAAAGCTCTAGATAATGACAAAAGTAAGAGAATGTAATTCAGTTGCCAACATATACTACAGTGACAGCTTTTAGAACATAGAGTAGAGATACATTTTCTGATACATTTTCACGCACCCTCAGTATTACGTTCCTCAATGTAGGATGTTTCGAACACTGACGGTGGCATAGATATGTGTTAGGGGTTCGAAATCCACTTTGAACTGTAAGTCCAGGTCTTTTTTGCCCGCGTGTGCATAAAAGGACAGTAGAGCGAAAAAACTAAACCCTACTTATTGATAGCCCTAAATAAGATCCAGAAAAATACAGTATTAAAATTTTTGTCAAAATTAACATTAATGATAAACAGTAATAAAAACAAAAATAAATCATTCATTCATTCAAATCATTCATCTTGAAAATGGATTCATTCTTTACAAAGCTCCTTTTTCGGCTTTTAATCTTCAGGCATATCCCCGAATTTTCTCTAAAATATAGTAATTAGAACAAAACGTTTCGTTGGGATTATTTCACTGAACCAATTAAAACAGCAGAACAGAAAACTGTTTGTAAGGGAAGATAAAAACGGTTTATTGGTGCAGTCACTGCCGGAAGACATGAATGAAAATTGATTATTTGCAATTTATCCTGCGATGTATTGCCTCGTTAGCCTCGAGCGAACCACCATGACTGCTAATTTTTCCAGAATTGCTACCATTCCTTTTAATGAGGTGCTCGCAGTCCGGCAGGCCAGGATTTAATCGACAAAAACTAAGAAACACCGAACTGTGCTGGCGTATAATAAAAGCAATAACGAGGAACGAATCGCGATTACGCTGTCCGGTAACTGTGTTTAAAGCAGCGACTGGTTCCCAGTTTAACTTGGGGACAGTAGTCGTCTTTTAACTCCATTCTAAACTGTGAATGAGAGATAATGTACTTAGAGTTGACTGATGCATCAATGTCGGGAAGTATTTAGCGTTAATTATTCGGTAAACTCTGTAAAGACGTAATTTGATAGTAGTGCACCCTCATTGTTGGTCTTATTTTTTTTATTGACGTTTTGTCGTTTGAGATCTTTTTCTGTTAATGGAGATTGTTTGTGCTTGCACAAAACTACATGAGCGGACAATTAACCGGATTATCTCTTCCTGAAACTTTTAAAGAATGTGCCCATTCATATAACCTAAATGCATGCAATTTTTTTTTCTCATTTCGTACTAAATAAGAATTTATTTTGTATATTAGGGTTGATTGTACGTTTATAATGTACATGTTCTTGTTAATTTCTCCATATGGGACTTTTTAGTCCCACTTTTGATCTTGTTTATTGATCTCATTTTTGATCTTCTCTAGCTAATAACTAAAATAAGAAGATGTTATTCAGTTGCCAACATATACTATAGTGACAGCTTTTAAAAAATAGAGTAGTGATACATTTTCTCGCAAACTCAGTATTATGTTCCTCAATGTAGGATGTTTCGAATCCTGACGGTGACATAGATGTTTGTTAGTGGTTCGAAATCCACTTTAAACTGTAAGTCCAGGCATTTTTAGCCCTCGTGTGCATAAAATGACCGTAGAGAGAAAAAACTAAACCCGATTTATTGATAACCCTAAATAAGATCCTGAAAAATATAGTATTAAAATTTTTATCACAATTAACATTAATGACGAATGACTGCAAAACAAAAAAAAAACCTCTTCAATCTAAACAAAATTGGACTCATTCTTTACAAAACTTCTTTCTCGGCTTATAATCTTCAAGGCATATCCCCGAATTTCCTGTAAGAGGTAGTAATTAGAACAAAACGATTCGTTGGGATTATTTCACCGAAACAATTAAAACAGCAGATCAGAAAATTGTCTGTAACGGAAGATAAAAACGGGTTTATTGGTACAGTCTTTGCCGGAAGACATGAATGAAAATTGATTATTTGCAATTTAGCCTGCGATGTATTGCCTCATTAGCATCGAGCGAGCCGCCATGACTGCTAATTTTTCCAGAACTGCTACCATTCCTTTTAATGAGGTGCTCGCAGTCCGGTAGGCTACGATTTAATGGACCAAAATTAAGAAAAACCGAACTGTGCTGGCGTATAATAAAAGGAATAACGACGTACGAATCTCGATTACGCTGTCCGGTAACTGTGTTTAAAACAGCGACTGATTCCCAGTTTAACAGGGGGACAGTTGTTGTCTTTTAACTCCGTTCTAAACTGTGAATGAGAGATAATGTACTTAGAGTTGACTGATGCATCAATGTCGGGAAGTATTTAGCGTTAATTATTCGGTAAACTCTGTAAAGACTTAATTTAATAGTAGGGTACCCCTTTGTTGCTGTTCTTTTTTCACTGACGTTTGAGCTCTTTTTCTGTTAATAGAGTTAATTTGTGTTTGGACCTAATATGTGTCATATAACCTAAATGCGTGTAATTTCTGTTTTTTCATTTCGTACTAAATAAGAATTTATGTTGTATATTATGGATGATTGTTAGTTTATAATGTACATGTGCTTGTTGATTTCTAAATGTGGGACGTTTTGCTCTTGTTTCATTAAGTTCTAGCTAATGACAAAAGTAAGAGGATGTATTTCAGTTGGCAACATATGGTATAGTGACAACTTTTTAAAAAAGAGTAGACTTGGTGGAAATTATGTCCTCACATTGAGTTTTGAAGTCTGATTGTTTAAATTTATATTTTTATGTAATGCAATATTTTGGTGCATATATCATGCATGTGTTTGGATTTTCAAAGATTTCTTGAATGCGAGCACAAATATGGGATAATTGCTCCTTTAAAACCCTTCAGAAGATATATCCACCTTCCCTATTTTACCTTAAAAAAGGAACGTTGGCTTAGGCTAAAACGTTTAATGTTAATGGTTAAACGCTATATTCTATTGCTACGAATATCGGCCCTTTTGATGCAGCAGTTTATTTCTTAATTTTTTACAACAAATGTGAGAAATTATAGACTATATTTCACGATGCTCTCAATTAAGTGAAATAGGACATGTCAACAACAGCATGCATTTTTGAACAAAATTAAATCTTGAGTTTTATTATAAAACCAAACTTCAATTAACAAAATATATACAAAAGTTGCGTACAATTTCATAATTACTGTTTGTTACAAGTTTATTACAGAATTACAAAAAATTAGTTTGACTTACAATTATTAATGAAAGATCATTTAAAAAAAAGTTAAAAAATTGTTTACATGTGCAGGATAAGCTTTTAAGCTTTAAGCAAGTTAGAGTAGAAATTTATTTTATATTTTTAATTCAAAATTTTACATTCTTAGAAAGTTAAAATAAAGTTAAATTAATATTGAAATAAAAGTTATATTAATTTTATAAGTGAATATTTTCACATATTGATGCTATGTTAGTATTACTATATGAAACAATACATTGTTTCATATATTGAAAACTAGTAGACGCATATATATTTTTCTTAAGAAATCATTATATTGAAAAACTATGAATTAAATGTAATGAATTATTTTTTTATATACACTATACAATTTTACTTCTATAAAATACGTTTTAAAAATTGTTAGTATTTAAAAATATCAATACAGCATACTTTGAAATAATAACGCATGCGCAGCAAAAATACATGATTATCAATACATTTTAAAATATATATTTTTAAAAACAATAATAATCTGACGCTGCATGGAAAAAGAAACAAGACACTTTTCATATTTCCCTAGATGGATCATCGTTTAGATGGCGTGCATGGTATATTGAATGAGGGGGAAAACTGAAAGGATATTTTGACGTATTTGCGGGACAGGCAATTAAAAAAAACAAAAATAAAAGTAATTTCTCCCGGAGATTGCTTTTCAAGATTACTGAACATTATTCAAGTGTGTATCAGGTGAGTTTGAGGGATTCTTTGAATAAATATTTTGAAACTAAATAAGATATCTTGGTTTCTGTAGAATCATGAA
The DNA here is from genome assembly GCA_021605075.1 of Caerostris darwini. NCBI lineage: Eukaryota > Metazoa > Arthropoda > Arachnida > Araneae > Araneidae > Caerostris > Caerostris darwini. The sequence goes on along the minus strand of BPLQ01006803.1, from coordinate 21,590 downwards.
AATAGGAGAGAGAGAGAATTTGAAATTTAAATTTCGTTTCTTATAAAGATAAGGAAAAATAAATCATGAAAAATTATTATTTATATATTATGTTTGCTGGCTTTTCTATCAATCGTTCAAACACACATAGAAGTTTTAGATTTAGTGGCAAGTTTTAAATTAAAAGACTTATTATGTGTAAAAAGACAGACACTTAGATTTTCACGTAGTGCCTTTTAAAATGTTAGGAAAATACAGTTCGAATATTTTAGAGTTCAGTATAACTGAAATTTATATAATTTCGGTATAGAAATTTTTATAATAATTCTTTTTCAATAAACAGTAGAAACGATTACTATAAGAAAATTATAATTATAACCATTTTTTAGAATTAAATTTTAAACGAAATACATGACCAGAAACAATTATTTCATGCGTCAAGAAGCAATTATTAGGAAGCTATTTATTTTACTCCTCTAATTACATTTTATAACAATCTCAACAATATTATCCGAATAATTAATAGTATTATATTGAGGTAATAGCTTCCAATGGCTCATTTCTTTTATAATGAATCATTACGAATTTATTTACCAATATATAGAGAGATAATGAGATTAATATTGTTTTCTAGTTTATTAATTTATCTCATTAATTTTAAAAGTTTGACAGAACAAGTGATAAATTATATTTAGTATTATATTATTAAGGTTAAATTTTATAGAGGAATATGCAGTTTAGTCGCAATTTATATTTTTAATGAAACTTTTATATTATTTATGATACAATTAAATTTTAATATTAAGCAATGTCAGTTAAAATACTTCAGAATGATTATTAAAGTACATTTCATTATGATTAAAAGCAAATTTCAGAATGATTATATTTACTATCAATTAAACTAATTTTAAATAGACGTATATCAATGATTGTGAAGTTTGTTGTAGAAATATATATACGGATAGAGACATACGATACAATTGTTCGTGTATTTTCCTAAAAGTTTATTGCGAAATAACGTGTATTTTTAGAATAGTGAGTATTTTTTATGATCCATTATATAGTTATTTGGAGAAGAAAACTCATTCGTTGATTATAGAATAGATAATATTTTTGTATGCAAATAATTAATTTCGTTACAAAAGCAGTCACCAGTGGAATTAAATTCAATTTTTTTTCTACAATTAGATATTCCTACTCCTATTTAATGTAGATAAAACACGGGTAAGTAAGGCATGACTTTAAAAAAAATTACAGTAAATTATAAAATGAAATAAATTTTAACATGATAAGTTTAGAAATCATACACAGTATGTTGATGTTCTCCCTAAATTATGATGCTTTCAAATTATCATTTTTCCATTATGATATTTATCATATTTTTAAGTTAAAATATACTCTTTATAAATTTGTTTGCATATTTCTTTTTATAACTAGAGCTTACAACGGTGTAAAATCAAAAGATATCTGTGTAAATTTTATATACGTACACATTGTAGTGTATCTTTGAAATGATCAAATAAATAATTCAAATTCAAAACATGTTTTTTGAAAACTTTAGACTCAAAGTACATTTATTTTGAAAGTAACTACAATTAGAACAAAATAAATGTTATTTATATATAAAAATAATTTCACAATTTAAAAAATATTAGCTTCTAACGCCTTTACATATATACCTTTGTATTGAATAATTTAATTTAATTTAATTTTTTAGAAAAAAGAAGTAAATAATGATTCGATTGCTGTATTCACAAAAGATTATCACAATCGTAAAATTTGCGTCCTAATTTTAATTAAAATTTAACGTCCTTTTTATTTGTCGCTGGGAAGTCCCACAAGAGAAGAGAAAGAAAATGACATTAAAATTTTTATGTCCTCCTTTACGGACGACGATAACAATTTGCTTTAATTAACGTACAATAAACAGCGATAAAAACGAAATTTTCTTATCATTTATGGCGTATAATTAATTATTGTTGAAGGAACAAGACAGTCTTGAATTTCAATTTAATTGCCTCCATAGCTTCTTCTTTAGAGCTAATTAAAATCGCCAAGAAAACTGAAATATTTTATTTTTTAAAAAATTGTTGGCTAATAATGTTGTCTCACATTAACATTAAAATCAGCTATATGGATTTTATATTAATTTTTTTAATGCAGTTTTTTTTAAAAGATGTTTGTATGTAAAAATTGTTTAATCCCACGAGAATATCATTACCTAAATACTATGGAACACGTAAGTATTAGGATCTCTAGTGCTACAAGTTATTGATTCTTGAATATATTTTTTTTCTCTTATATTTCAAAATAATTATTGTTTATAACATGTTTATTCTTTCCTATTCTTTTAGGAATAAGATGTAAAATTACGTAATAGAAAACGTAATAACAGAAAATTTATAGCACATACGAATTCATTAGAAAAAAAAGATGCAGATTAACTAAAAAGTTTATGTTTCGATATTCTTCGGTACTGTAAACAGCAAAAGGGGAACGAACAGAGTATTCTCTTCCTCCTACCCACTCGCAAGAACGCCCCCCTGTAGCGTTCAGGAGAATCATCACTTGGCTTGCAGACTCTCATCCAGAGAGGAAGTATATTTCGCTCACCCTGAGCGTAGCAGAGTTTAGAAGTGGAGTCCACCCACGAATCTATAACTATGTGTCTTTAAATGTGTAAATATTGTATGTCTATAATTGTATGTGTGTGTGCAAATAAAGCTGTGAATCCAATCTATTCCTATATATCCAATCTATCACACCCAGTTACAATCTAGTAACCTGTACATACACACCACTACAAAATATATAAATAAATATAATTCATTTTCATATATTTGTTTCCAAAAATTATTGATAATTTAAAACATATAATTATTAAAAAGCTCCATATTTGACTTTTTAACAAATCCCACAATAAAATTTTTTATGTTTGAATTTACCAAATAAAATTAAATTTGCAGAATAAATATTGCAATTATGTCCTAAGAATTATAATTGGAGGACAGGATTAAGACAAAGTGAAATTAGAATTTAAAAATTAAAGACAAGAATTATGCGAATTTAATTTCCTCTCTTGAATTATTTCGGTAACTTTTAAGTCTACTTTTGCAGGTTCCTCTAATAAGTTCTTTGCACAATTCAGCTCGCAAACCAAGTTCGGGCCACCGAATTCCATTCTTAACCATTTCAAATGTCACCAATTACACACATGACGTTTTCGAGGTATGTTATTTCTAAATGGGTGGGCATAAGCGCACGCTTTCTGCCACTTTGCGACGACCTCATAATTATTTCGGATGGGGAGTGGCTGCCGTTTTCTGGACAAGTCCGGGAAGTGAAGACTGAATTTCAAGAAACCAGATAGTGCAGCCTTTATGGACTTATGGACTTAAACTTTAATGGTGTCCGATTCTTCGAAAGCACATATCTAAATATATTTATGAGAAATGCACATTTCGGTGGGAAATATAATTACGGCCCGGATTGTCTGGTTTTAAGAAGACGGCATTAATAGGACGGTGTCATTTGAGAAAGTTTTAAGACCCTTTTAAGTCTCTGGACAGTCTTTAATCCCTCAAGGGACACTGTAAGAATTAAATTCTAAATCACGTGCACTTAGAATGTGCATGGCCGGACTATATTTAAATGCTAATTATATTTATTGTTTGAATTGCAATTGTGGTGTTTCATTTTCTACGAATGAAAGAAAATACCAATCAATTAATACTACTGTGCCCAAAAATGAAGAGATTTTTTTTTCAGAAACTATTTATTTATTCTTCCAAATTTATTTCATCGTCTTCAAAGTAATCCCCTCCGGACACAATGCACTTATGCCAATGATTTTTTCCAATCCTCAATGCATGCGAAAAAGTCATCGGCAGGGATGGCCTTAAAAGCGAGCGGCGATTCATGTTGAATGTCTTCAATCGACTCAAAACTGAGTTTCCGGAGTGGTAGTTTGAGTTTAGGGAATAGACAGAAGTCGCACGATATCAATACGGGGATTGTGTAACGATATGGGTTTCATTTTTGGCGAAATAGTCACGAAGAACCAATGCAGTGTCAGCTGGCGCATTCACTGTTTTCGGTACCAATCAAGATGTGACGCGTTTGAGGCCCAAAACGGAATTGACCGAATCTTTTGAAATTCCAACATCACACAACAAGGTCTCTAACTGTCAATCGACGGTTTGCAAGCACCAAATCTTTAATTTTTTGTAAGTCAGCTTCGCTTGTTGAGGTTGGTGGTCGACCAGAGGGCTCTGTGTTTTCAACGCGTTCTCTACCTTCTTTGAACTGTGTATACCACTAGTAAACATTTTTTCCGATATATGAACGCTCACCGAATGCCTTCTGTAACATTCTATACATTTCCGTAACACCACTACAAAATATATAAATAAATGTAATTAATTCCTTTTCATATATTTCTTTTAAAATATCAGTGATAACAAAAGACATAATATGAATAAATTCCATATTTGTCTCGTTAACAAATCCCACGATATTAATTTTATGTTTAAATCAAGCAATTAAATTAAATTTGCAGAAATTATTAATGTAATTAACTCCTAAGAATTATAACTGGACGATAGGATTTATAAGACAAAGTGAAATTAGAATTTAAAAATTAAAGACAAGAATTATGAGAATTTAATTTCCTCTCTTGAATTATTTCGGTAACTTTTAAGTCTACTTTTGCAGGTTGCTCTAATAAGTTCTTTGCACAATTCAGCTTGCAAACCGAGTCCAGGCCACCGAATTCCATTCTTAACCATTTCAAATGTCACCAATTACACACATGACGTTTTCGAGGTATGTTATTTCTAAATGGGTGGGCATAAGCGCACGCTTTCTGCCACTTTGCGACGACCTCATAATTATTTCGGATGGGGAGTGGCTGCCGTTTTCTGGACAAGTCCGGGAAGTGAAGACTGAATTTCAAGAAACCAGATAGTGCAGCCTTTATGGACTTATGGACTTAAACTTTAATGGTGTCCGATTCTTCGAAAGCACATATATAAATATATTTATGAGAAATACGCATTTCGGTTTGAAATATAATTACGGCTCGGATTGTCTGGTTTTAAGAAGATGGCATTAATAGGACGGTGTCATTTGAGAAAGTTTTAAAACCCTTTTAAATCTCTGGACAGTCTTTAACCCCTCAAGGGACACTGTAAGAATTAAATTCTAAATCACGTGCACTTAGAATGTGCATGGTCGGACTATATTTAAATGCTAATTATATTTATTGTTTGAATTGCAATTGTGGTGTTTCATTTTCTACGAATGAAAGAAAATACCAATCAATTAATACTACTGTGCCCAAAAATGAAGAGATTTTTTTTTCAGAAACTATTTATTTATTCTTCCAAATTTATTTCATCGTCTTCAAAGTAATCCCCTCCGGACCCAATGCACTTATGCCAATGATTTTTTCCAATCCTCAATGCATGCGAAAAAGTCATCGGCAGGGATGGCCTTAAAAGCGAGCGGCGATTCATGTTGAATGTCTTCAATCGACTCAAAACTGAGTTTCCGGAGTGGTAGTTTGAGTTTAGGGAATAGACAGAAGTCGCACGATATCAATACGGGGATTGTGTAACGATATGGGTTTCATTTTTGGCGAAATAGTCACGAAGAACCAACGCAGTGTCAGCTGGCGCATTCACTGTTTTCGGTACCAATCAAGATTTGACATGTTTGAGGCCCAAAATGGGATTGACCGAATATTTTGAAATTCCAACATCAACAACAAGGTCTCTAATTGTAAATCGACGGTTTGCAAGCACCAAATCTTCAATTTTTGTACGTGAGCTTCGTCTGTTGAGGTTGGTGGTGGACCAGAGGACTCTGCGTCTTCAACGCGTTCTCTACCTTCTTTGAACTGTTTATACCACTTCTAAAATTTTTTTTCCGACATAGGAACGCTCCCCGAATGCCTTCTGTAACATTCTATACGGTTCCGTAACACCACTACAAAATATATAAATAAAAATAATTCATTTTCACATATTTAAAAAAAAAGCATTGATAAAAAATAACACAGTTAAAAAATTCCATATTTTATGTTTTAACAAATCCCATGATATAACTTTTACTTTTAAATTTAGCAAATAAATATAAACAATTTGCAGAAATTAACAATGTAATTAATTCCTAAGAACTATAATTGGAGGACAAAGCGGAATTTGAATTTAAGAATTAAAGACATGAATGATGCGAATTTAATTTCCTCTCTGGAATTATTTCTGTAACTTTAAGTTTACTTTTGCAGGTTGCTCTAATAAGTTCTTTGCACAATTCAGCTTGTAAACTGGCTAAAGGCCACCGAATTCCATTCTTAACCATTTTAAATGTCCCCAATTATACACATGACATTTTCGAGGTATGTAATTTCTAAATGGGTAAGCACAAACTCACGCTTTCTGCCACTTTGCGACGACCTCATAATTATGCCGGATGCCGGACTGACTGGACAAGTCCGGGAAGTGAAGACCGAATTTCAAGAAACCAGATAGTGCAGCCTTTATGGACTTATGGACTTAAAATTTAATGGTTTCCGATTCTTCGAAAGCACATATATAAATATATTTATGAGAAATGCGCATTTTGGTTGGAAATATAATGACGGTCGGATTGTCCGGCTTTAAGAAGACGGCATTAATAGGACGGTGTAATTCGAGAAAGTTTTAAGACCCTTTTAAGTCTCTGTACTCAATCCCTCAAGGGACACTGTAATAATTAAATTCTAAATCACGTGCACTTAGAATGTGCATGGCCGGATTATATTTAAATGCTAATTATATTTATTGTTTGAACTACAGTTGTGTGGTGTTTCATTTTCTACAAATGAAAGAAAATTCGAATCAATTAATACTACTGCGCCCAAAAGTTAAGACCTATTATGTTTTTTTTCAAAAACGCTTTATTTATTCTTCCAAATTTATTTCGTCGCCTTCAAAGTAATCCCCTCCGGACACAATGCACTTTTGCCAACGTTTTTTCCTATCCTCAATGCATGCTAAAAAGTCATCGGCAGGGATGGTTTTCAAAGCGCTCGGCGATTCACGTTGAATCTCTTCAATCGACTCAAAACAGTGTCCCCGGAGTGGTCTTTTGAGTTTAAGGAATAGCCAGAAGTCGCACGCCGTGAATACGGTGGTTGTGGAACGATATGGGTTTCATTTTTGGCTAAAAAGTCAGGAAGAATCAATGCAGTGTGAGCTAGCGTATTGAGTGTTTTCGGTACCCATCGAGATGTGACGCGTTTGAGGCCCAAACTGGAATTGTCCGATCCTTTTGAATTTCCAGCATCATCATCAAGGTCTCTAATTGTAAATCAACAGTTTGCAAGCACCAAATGTTTAATGTTTTGAACGGAGCTTCGTCGGTTGAGGTTGGTGGTCGACCAGAACGCTCTTTGTTTTCAACGCGTTCTCTGTATTCTTTGAACTGTTTACGCCACTTCTAAACATTTCTTTCCGATATAGGAATGCACACCGAATGCCTTCTGCAATATTCTATATGTTTCCGCAAACAAAATTGAATGCAAGTTCTTTGCTCAATTCATTCAGACATTTCAAAAATCGAGAGAATCAGTTTTAGCGTCTCACAAAGCCAGGCCTCACCCAAGCACTCATGAATATTTTGACGTCGAATTTCACACAGATGTCAAGGACAGTGCCAACAACCTAAAAAAGAAAAAAAATGAAATTCCGTAAGCCCTGGGAAAATTGATCTTACTTTCTGGACACAATAGTATGTCAAATATATCGTATAGTTTTTTTTCCCTACTTCTGTTTCTTACTACTGTTTTAAATAAATTCACTCTTTACCCCAGAGGCATTTTGAAATTCTTTAAACTGCGCATTTCTTTTTTGTCCAAATTAAAATAGGAGATCGAACTTTTTGAAAAAAAAAACTTTTCAATAAAAAACCAAAAAGATATCATGAAAAAGATAAGAATAATAATGTGTGGTCTTAAGTTCTCTATCAAAAGAAAAAGCAATTGGACTTCTTAAAAGCATTTAGGGTCCCTTCAGTATTTTTTTAATTTATTTCCCATCTAGAGAATCTGTTCGTTTCCAGGATAGAAGCACGTATGAACTAATAATATTTGAGATGAAACGAAATTGAGAGAATTTAATTTTATGGAGATTAGGAAATGAAATGCCATCTCTTCGGTATTTTAGTGTTATTGAATGGAGATTGGAAATGTGTCTTAAATGAGTTATGTCTTTGAGTTTCATTGAAATTTAAATTGAAAGTCCCCTTTAATGAATCAAATATAGAATTAATCTTTTAAAATAAAACAAATAATGATCCTGCAATGTTTATAAACATTATTATAAACATTCGTGTATATTGTAAGTCTGCTGTGAAATAATATAAATTCAATTAAAATTTATGACAAATATGAATGATGAATGGAAATGTCTTTTAATGTCTTGAATTCGTCATTCGTTATTCAGTTTTATGTTTGAAATGAATCGGCCGATTAATACATTTAATTCATTCAATCATTAATATGAGCAAGAATGCAGTTCAGAGATGGTTTCTAAATTCTTTCTATACTATAGATTTGAATAATTGCTATTGTTACATAAAATTATAATTGACTCATTATTTTTCATATTTATTTTAAAAACAGGTTTTTTTAACAAAAGAATATATATATAGAGAGAGACATATTTTTTTTCTTATCCCACTTGGTAAACAGCGACATCTAGACTAAGTCAGAGAAACAATTTGGTCTAGGAGGGAAAGGTAGCAACTTCTGTTGTAAGGGAGCACCCGTAGGCAGAAGTCTGACTTGGCTCCGTGAAGCTGGAGAAGGAGGGCAGTGACTTCTAGGAGAACTTTTGAGGGGAATTATACCGCGTTCGCAAATCGTATGGGAGAAAACCCGGAAAACTCACTCCAAGTAGTCCGACTCACGAGGCAAGATTTTGAATATCACGAATGCTATTGAGTCGTCTCGTTTTTTGAAACAGTATCTACAAAAATTGCCGGCCAATGGAACTTTATCCCTAATGCTCACCAGCGACTCACATTGCCACTGAGCCACGAATCTGGCATATATATATATATATATATATATATAATTTTATTAATGAATTTCGAAGAAACCATGTCAGAAATTGCTGTAATAATTCAATAACCACGATCATCATCATAATTGAAAATAAACTATTCCTTTGCAAAATATAAAAATTTCAAAGTATTAATTAACATTATGCTATATTTATTTATATTAACTGATATTTACTAATTTTATTAAATATGTCTATATTTAAAATAAATATCCTGTGTTAAATAGAGTTTTTTAACATAAAAGATTCATAAAAAAGATTCAAAAACGATATCTCCTTTACACTAATTCGTGCATTAGTGGATAACTTTAACTATAAATAAATTAAAATAATAATAAAATAATTTTAAATAAATTAATTTAGTTTCATTTTCATTAATATGTTAATTGAAAGACATATCACATGAAGTCAACACTAAAAGCAAACAATTTTGTTCAAATACAAAAGCAAGTAAAATTAAATTTAAAGATAGTTTGTCGAATGATTGTTTAAAAGTGCTTTTTATTGACTCAAATTTCTTACCTAGTAAGTGTTTTTACGGTTACTTCTTACAACACAGCATCCTGAGATTTAAGAAAATAATTACATTAGCCGAAATAAAATGGCTAGAGATTTTATTAAATTAAACGATGAAAAAGTAAATATAAAGAAACTTATATTCCATACAAATTGAAGTTTAATATACTGTATACAAACAATCAACCCACAACAAAATTGAAAAAAAAAAAAAAAAAAAAAAAAAAAGATTAAAAGTAAAACTAAAGAAGAAGAAGTAAAAAGAAAAAGAAAAAATGGAACTTTCTATTAAGTAGAATTTCTGCTTAATTTATCAGGGTTTTCCTACCATTAGTTACTGAGCCGGCGGTGGCAACAATGCGGCCAGACTTAATTAAATTTTACTTCCCTCTGGTGACAGGGAAAAAAATGACGCAAAATCAATTAAGTGGATTGAGTAGTAAAATAACTGATTAAAAAATAATATCGACTTCTAACCTGGTGCATCTTCTGTAGCGGCCATCCACGCTTTTAATCGATTCCTCCTTTTATCAGCGCCATTTTTTATCGAAATATATCTTGCATGATAAAATGGCAGCGGGGTAAACCGTGACAGTTAGGAGCTTGCCTTTAATACGTCCAATTTTCTTTTTGCATTAAATAGTTGGCATCGGTACTGCGAGTTTTAAATTATATTACATAGAATGAACATTTTAATTAATTCATAACTAATGTCGCGTAAGTTTATATCTGGTATGTCAAATGATTGTAATTTAAAAATTAATTATTTTAATTATTATAATTTTTAATTGAAACTTTATATTAAAAATATTATGAACAAAGATATATGGGATATCCATGTAACCGTATAATTTTTTAATTCCTACTATTAATTCACACTCTCCCTATATATATATTTATATATCTTGTTCACATTTTCAATCGTTCATAAAATACTTTTTATTCATCCACTTAAGTTCAAAAACATTTTTTAAACTTGTATTAGATGACACTTTTTGTTACTATAGTTTTTTCAAATATTAATTAAATTTAATTAATTAATTTTAGTTTTATATAAGAGAAAAAAATCTCTTATATAAGATCTTTAGCAGGATATAAAATTAGGAATAAATACTGTCAGTGGCGAAGCATGTAGATCGATGGAAAAAAATTTCTTTTTCAGATTCTTTTTTTCATTCTGGGTTGTAGTCTGAGTAAAGGAGGGAACACAATGGAAAATGAAATATGTGAATAAATGAGTGAGAGAGAGGGAAAGTGTCTGTGTGTGTGTGTGTGAGAGAGAGAGAGATGATTTTTCCTAACTTAAATTAATTATAAATTATTTATAAAGGATTTTCTGCAATAGAGTGAAAAAAAAAAGGAGGAATTGATTTAAAAAAATTTTTTTTTATATTACTTGTTTTTTTTTTCAAACTAAAAATTAGTATTTTTTTTAAACAGTTGTAAAATACAAACTTAGAATTAATTTATTAGAAATAAATATTTCGAAATATTTCGAAAATTAGTAACACTTTTTACTTGTTCACAATGCATAATTAGAAGAAAACAGTGATGAATGTACAGAAAATAGTCCTTGCAGATATTTTAAATGAACAGAAATAAATTCTATGTGTTCTTGGAGGCAGCTATTAAATAGGTCCGAGTCAACAATAATAAACTGAATTGTCAAGTTTGAACACTTTTTCCAAAGAACTGGGCCGTTTTTCGTATAACTCGCAGTTTTCCAGCATACAGGTCAGGTAGAGTTAGAAGATTAGTATTATTTGTCGTTAATATTGAATAATTAATGTATACCTAGTTAAAATATTAATTACTATAATAATAATTAAGGAGAATAAACCTCTACTTTATACTTTTAGAAAACTTCTTAATTTATAAATTTTAGATTTCTTAATAACAAAATATATAATTTAAATTTCTTACAATCAATGTATAGAAAATCATATTCACTGACAAACATACGTATTAAATTATTACATAAAATAGAGTATATAATTATGGTTTTTTCTTCAAAATAATCTTTACAAAATGCAATAACTATAGTAAAAAACATATAAAATGTAGTTGAAAAAATGGCTAATTATAAATTATGATTAAAATTACGTATAATGAATAAAAAGAATATTAGAATATTTCAAAATAAAAAACTCTCTTCTAAAAATACACATTAATTAATTAATTATCTCCATTTTGGTGAAAAATAAGATGTGACATACATACCTATCTATTAAAAAAATTGTAAATATTGATGTATATTTAAAATAGTATTTTTGTTGTTATGCCAAAACTGTTAGGAATTTTGAAAAAAGTCATATTAAAAAATATCATTCCACCCACGTATTTTTTATTATATGTACAGAACTGAGAAATAAAATATATTATGGATGTACAGGATTGTTGTTTTTTCTTCGTCCCAAGGAATTTAAGAGTTTGCTCTGATTAAAGAATAAATAAAAACAAGTAATATATAAAAAAAAAGTCAATTCCTACTTTTTTTTCACTCTATTGCAGAAAATTCTTTATAAATAATTTTCATTCATTTTTTAAGGTTTGAAAAAATTATCTCTCTCACTTATTTATTCGCATATTTCATTTTCCATTTTGTTCCCTCCTTGACTCAGACTGCAACCCAGAATGAAAAAAGAATCTAAATTGCATCAATATGAAGTGTCCTCCACTGCAAGTTCAAAAAATGTATTTGAACTTGAGTGGACGAATAAAAAGTATTTTAATAACGATTGAAAATTTGAATAAGATATATATATAGGGAGAGTGTGAGCTAATAGTAGGAATTGAAAAAAAGTGTTAAGCCTGCTTCTGAAGAAGAGAGCTTGGTCTCATCTTAGTTAACTATAAACACTTGAAATGCAACAGATAATCAGCAAAACTTTATATTCTGGTAGCTATGAGTGTGTGAATATTTTATAGTAATAATTTACCACATTAATTACCATAATTAAATTATCATTTAAGCATGAGTATTAATAGTCCATCATATACTCAATGTAATGCATTATGATTCGTTTCAAATTGCCATACCACTAAGAATTCCAATCTCGCTAGGAGAAATGGCGAACAATTTTATTTTATGAATTTCTCAATAATTACAGTGAAAAGTACATCGATTATAAATTATTTAACAACTTCTAATTGATGAGACAATGTATATGAATTAAATAAAATTGCCTTCTAATTCCTTTTTATAAACGTTGCCTTCGTTTTATTCTGATAATGGATTACATATGGATAAAGGGCTTGATGGTCGAGTGACTATCGCTCAGGCACTGGGTGAGATAGGTTTCAAGTTCGTGTCCCGGCAATGAAATAGATATTTGTAGTGGTAGGGATTCTACTTTAAACAGTAGGTCCCTGAATCTGCTATAAAAAGTAGGTTTCTAATTTAAACAGTAGGTTACCGGTTTTTGCAAGGTTCCGGTCTAATATGACTGCAGGGCATTGTAAGGTAGGTCTGAGAACACTACCACATAAAAAAAAAACATCTCCGGTCTCAAAATCTGCCAGTAGGCAGACTATGGGCTGGTGCGCCAATGAAGAATAAATATTAATAAATCTTAAATAGTTGTTACCAACAAAAATATTACAGATCTAAACTATATCTTTATAAAAAATTTGACAATGAAGATATAAAAATGAAATATTTTCTTGAATAAAAAAAATAAAGGGATTGATTTATTGATAAAAACTCCCACTAAAATAATCAGAAGAACAACTATTCAAATATTATTTCAATACCTTGACGTGATAATTAGATCATTATTTATAGAAAGTAATATTTGCTATAAAATGATCAAATATGAAAAAAAAAAAAAGCGTTTCAGTCGGATAGATCTTAATTAAAATACTGAAAAATTTGGAGTCCAAGCAAACAAGATATATTTAAAGATCAAAGGATCTGAAGAAAATGAGCAAAAAGAAAAGAAAAAAAAGGCGAGCTGAAAGAAGATAAAATTGAATTAAAAAACACAGAAGGCGAAGAAAGGGCGAATCAGACTCATCTAGAATGTAGGAGTTGAGAAATTTTTAAGCTGACTTCAAAACCAATTATTTACGTAATGATCAAACCGGAAATTAAAAGTGGCGGCAGTTGATTTTTTCTGCTTTTCTACTGCTCAAATAAATTATTTTCAAGAAAATAAAAAAAATCAGCGCTTGCAGTAGATATCTGGAGGTATGCAGAGAGAAAAAAAATCTAGTATTCAGAACTAAATTTCATTACCTTTAATTGAATAAACGCTTTGTATGCCGTAAGCTAGAGTCCGAAATCTGAATTTATTTTGCTTTTTCATTTTTTTGGGATGTACTTCGTCGGCTACCTTTAACGACTTAGTCTTTGATGAATGCTTAAAAATATCTGAACTGTTTTGAACGAAATTCGAATTGAACCTTTTTTTTATTTTTTTTACTTTCACTTTGTATAATAAGCATGTGCTCCTTTTTTTAAAAAAAAAAAATTCATTTTAAACTAATTACGGAAGGTTTCGTAATACTGTAAATTAGAGTACAAAGTAAGGTTATAAAAAAAATCATATATGGGGTGTTTTCCTTTGTTTAAAATTTTTTCATTTATTTATTTATATATTCATTTTTTATAAAAAATAGTTTCGGAAAAGTTTAATGATTTTTTTTATGTATTTTAATAGTTAATGATATTTCGTGTGAAATTGTGAAATATATAGAAAAAATATTAAATTTTTATAAAAAGATTTATGAAATTTCTTATACGAATAACGAAGGGCTTCGTAATACTCTAAATTTGAGTAGAAAGTAAAGTTATAAAAAAAATCAAATATTGCTAGTTTCCTTTTTTTTATTTATTTATTTTTTTTTATATTCATTTTTATAAGAAATAGTTTTGGAAAAGTTTAATGATTTTTTTATGCTTTTTAGTAATTAATGATAATTCATGTAAAAATTGCGAAATATATATAAAAATATTGAATTTTTATAAAAATATTTATGAAATTTCTTATAAAAATTACGAAAGGCTTTATAATACTGTAAAATTGGAGTAAAAAGTAAAATTATAAAAAAAAAATCAAATATGGGATGTTTCCTTTTTTTATTTTTAATTTATTTATAAATATATATTCATTTTTATAAAAAATAGTTTTGGAGAAGGTTAATGATTTTTTATGGCTTTTAATAGTTAATGATAATTCATGTAAAAATTGGGAAATATATATAAAAATATTACATTTTTATGAAAACTTTTATGAAATTTCGTATAGGAATTATAAATGCTTTAGAGTTTTATTATTATTATTTTTTTTTTTGAAAAATTATTTCCGGTTAAAAAATAGCAAAAATAGGAATAAAGCAGTGGGAAAACTTTTCTGCTTAAATTTTTTATCATGAATAAAAGAGTGCTTTTTTTTTCTAAATTCTTTATAGATTCATCAGTAATATAAAAATTGCATTTAATATGTATTGCTAAATAATGGTGCTTATTTTTTTAAATTTCTAGATAGATTGTTTGCTTAAATCTATTTAAATTTTGGTCCAAGAATCAAAAGCTTCAAATTATTTTCTGTCAGTCTTCAAAGGGAAGTTAAAATAATTACAATTTAAATAAAAAATTAAATCATATTTATGGCATTCACAAGGCAAGTCCTGTGTAATAACAAATATTGTGTTTTCATACCCTATATTGTTTTTCCAGATTTCGAGGAGTACTTTCTTAAATTTTAAATTACGTATAAATTTACAATTAGGTAGAAAAACTAAATTTGTGTTGTATAAGACCCTTATAAGACCTATTTTGGTTTATGGGTCTGAAACTTGGATTTTGTCAAGATCTGATGAACCCCATTTGGGTATATTTGAGCGGCATTATTTTAAGGTCTATTTTTGGAGGTGTTACGGAAAGTGATTGTTGGAGAAGACGGTACAACGCAGAAATATATAAATGCTATAAAGACCCAGATGTTATAAAATTTATTAAGATCCATAGATTACACTGGGCTGCTCATGTATTTAGAATGAGTGATTTTAATCCTGAAAAAAGACTCGTTTTGGCAAAGTTACAGAGACAAAGAGGAAGAGGACGACCCAGGTTGCGATGGATAGGCGCAGTTGAAAGGGATTTTACTGTACTAGGGGTTAAGAATTGGAGGACCATTGTCACCCAGAGGAATGCATAGAAATCTCTTCAAAGGAAAACCTTGGCACACTCTGGGCTGCTGATGCTGCTGATGATAATTTTGCAATAAAATGTGTATCAAAATACTTTCATAATTATATTCCATAATTGTTTTCTGAATAAAATTTTGATTTCACATCTAATGAAATTTAGGTAAATATGTAATAACAAAAAAAAATTATCTTTTTGACTTGAATAAAAATCTTGAAATTATAATTTTGTGTATTTTTTATTTTTTTTATTTCGTAGATTTTTTTGTTTTTGTTTTGTTTTCCTTCCGATGATATAATAGTAATTTTAATTTTAAATTGCTTAGATATTGTTTTCTAATAATTTTATTTAATTATAATTCCTTCTTTATATTTTTGAAATTTATGAAATAAAATTTGACATTTTATTAAAAATATATTTTAAGAACATCTTAATAAAATAATGTGTTCTTATTGAAATTCAGTATTACAAACATGATTATACATAGAACTAACAGATTTAACAAAATCACCAAATTTCTCTAAAAATGGGAAGGTATTTTCATTATATATTGCTTTTACTCTGTCGTATCTAACGTCTGAATTTGGTGAATATTGATTCAAAAGCAAATGAATGAACAATTCATTTTTAAAATTACATAAAAAAAATCTCTTTTTATATTAAAAATAAGTTTCTGTATTTAAACCCACAAAGAATGCAATTTAAAAATAAATTCCGTTTGAAAAAAAATAATAAAGTATATTAATTTTAAGTCACTGTAATCAAAACATAAGTTATGGCTAGTTTTATATTATATTATTATCCTTTTATTTTATAATGTTTTTCTTGCAAACTTATCTAAAATATTCATCATAAATTTTCATTTTATCCTAAAAAGGAGTACCATAAGCCAATAACAAAATAAGAACTACATTTTATTTTATTTCTTTTATTTCTTTAAATAAACTTAATTTAGCACTCATTAACAAAAATTGCAGCAGAAATCTTTTTTTCCATAACAATGCGGAATTACCTATTCTGTTCTAAAATAAAACGCAGTTTTAGTAGCATCAAGGATTTTTGGAAAAGCTACAAAGGATTATTTTAATTACGTTCTTCTTTGTAGTAGAAAATACTTATCATTTTTTTTTATTCATTAACTTTTAATTTTTCTTTTTTTTGTGTGTAGGGGAGGGGACATTTTTGTACTTTGGGCCCTTTGTTACCCTAGGAAGCATGGAAGTGGCATCTCGTAATTAAGTGTTAATAGACTATCAAAACTAGTGTAAGACTAATTAAAAACGTTAATTACACTTTTGCTGGAAAATTTTGGAAGCTCGTAAAACGGAGCCCTTGGCTATGTTTTGGCATTATTTTTGTTTACTTGCACGTTGTGCAGACCTTACACTGTTCGTGATGTACTCCAACAAATAATACTGGCAGCACTGAAGAAGGTATTTAACGATTTTCTTGCATGCTGCTAAATTATAAAAAGCCTCAAGGGGTGTGGAGAAATACATTTGTGGCCTAGATGGTGGAAGGGATTTTATAAACGACGAATTTCATGGATTTAAGATAAACCAGTTTATACTAATAGTAAATCAAAAGCAAATACTTGTAACTTCAGTGCAATATTGTATTATTTTTTTCAAATATATATATTGTAATAAAATAATTTCATAATAATAAATTCAGTTCAATATTTTATATAAATTTTTTTAAAAATATGTTGTAACAAAATAGGGGCCTAATGGCCGAGTTGCTGGTGCTCTAACACTCGATACCACAGATTTCGGGTTCGAGTCCCGATGTTCGCAGTGGTTCAGAATCCACTTTAAATCATAGGTACTGGTCTAATATGACTGCAGAGCGTTGCAGTGTAGGTCTGAGAACACTACTCCATAAAAAGAAAACGTTTTCTGACTCGAAATCTGCCAGTAGGCAGACAATGGGATGTTGCGCCAAAGAAGAAGAAATATTGATAAACTCTAAATAGTTGTTACCAACAAACATATTATACATTTAAGTTATATCTTTATATAGATTGATCAAAATTTGATCGAGAGGAAAAAAAATGAAATATTTTATTGAATTAAAAAAAATAAAGGTATTAATTTATTAATAAAAATCCCCACTAAAATAATCAAAAGAACAACTATTCAAATATTATTTCAATACCTTGACGTGATAATTAGATCATGACTTATAGAAATCAGTATTTGCTATAAAATGACCAAATATGAAAAAAAAAAGCGTTTCAGTTGGGTAGATCTTAATTAAAATACTGAAAAATTTGGAGTCCAAGCAAACAAGATATATTTAAAGATCAAAGGATCTGAAGAAAATGAGCAAAAAGAAAAGAAAAAAAAAGGCGAGCTGAAAGAAGATAAAATTGAATTAAAAAACACAGAAGGCGAAGAAAGGGCGAATCAGACTCATCTAGAATGTAGGAGTTGAGAAATTTTTAAGCTGACTTCAAAACCAATTATTTACGTAATGATCAAACCGGAAATTAAAAGTGGCGGCAGTTGATTTTTTCTGCTTTTCTACTGCTCAAATAAATTATTTTCAAGAAAATAAAAAAAATCAGCGCTTGCAGTAGATATCTGGAGGTATGCAGAGAGAAAAAAAATCTAGTATTCAGAACTAAATTTCATTACCTTTAATTGAATAAACGCTTTGTATGCCGTAAGCTAGAGTCCAAAAATCTGAATTTATTTTGCTTTTATTTTTTGGGATGTTACTTGTCGGCTTCCTTTAACGTCTTTGATGAATGCTTAAATATCTGAACTGTTTTGAACGAAATTCGAATTTGAACATTTTTTTTTTCTTCTTCACTTTGTATAAGAAGCATGTGCTCCTTTTTAAAAAAAAATTCATTTTAAACTAATTACGGAAGGTTTCGTAATACTGTAAATTAGAGTACAAAGTAAAGTTATAAAAAAAAATCAAATATGAGGTGTTTTCACTTTTATTTCTATTTATTTAGTTATTTATATATTCATTTTTTGGAAAAGTTTAATGATTTTTTATGTATTTTAATAGTTAATGTATTTCGTGTGAAAATTGGGAAATATATTTAAAAATATTAAATTTTTATAAAAACATTTATGAAATTTCTTTTATGAATTACGAAGGGCTTTGTAATACTGTAAATTAGAGTGGAAAGTAAAGTTGTAAAAAAAAAATCAAATATGGGATGTTTCTTTTTTTTATTTTTAATTTATTTATACATATATATTTTTTTCGAAATGTATATAAAAATATTAAATTTTTATAAAAACATTTAAGAAATTTCTTATATAAATTACGAAGGGCTTCGTAATATTTAAATTAGAGTAGAAAGTACAGTAGTAAAAAACATCAAATATGGGATGTTCCCTTTTTTTATATTTTTATTTATTTATTTATTCATTTGAATAAGAAATAGTTTTGGAGAAATTTAACGATTTTTTATGACTTTTAATAATTAAAGATAATCCATGTAAAAATTGTGAAATATATATAAAAATATTAAATTTTTAATGAAAACTTTTATGAAATTTCGTATAAGAATTATAAATGCTTTAGAGTTTTATTATTTTTTTTTTATTCATTATGTTTTTGTTTTTTTTGAAAAATTATTTCCGGTTAAAAAATAGCAATAATAGGAATAAAGCAGAGGGAAAACTTTTCTGCTTAAGTTTTTTATCATGAATGAAAAAAAGTGTTTTTTTTTTCTAAATTCTTTATAGATTTATCAGTAATATAAAAATTGCATTTAATATGTATTGCTAAATAACGGTGCTTATTTTTTAAAATTGCTTATTGTGTGCTTAAATCTATTTAAATTTTGGTCCAAGAATCAAAAGCTTCAATTTATTTTTTATTAGTCTTCAAAGGGAAGTTAAAATAATTAAAATTTAAATAAAAAATTAAACCATATTTATGGCATTCACAAGGCAAGTCCTGTGTAATAACAAATATTGTGTTTTCATACCTTATATTGTTTTTCCAGATTTCGAGGAGTGGTTTCTTAAATTTTAAATTACGTATAATTTTACAATTATGTAGAAAAACTAAATTTCTGTTGTATGAGACCCTTATAAGACCTATTTTGGTTTATGGGTCTGAATCTTGGATTTTATCAATATATGATGAGGCCCATTTGGGTATATTAGAGCGGAAGATTTTAAGGCCTATTCTTGGAGCTTGTTTTGGCAAAGCTACAGTGACAAAGAGGTAGAGGACGACCCAGGTTGTGATGGACACACGCAGTCGAAAAGATTTTGCTGTACTAGGGATTAAGAATTAGAGGACCATTGTCACCCAGGGGAATGCATGGAAATCTCTTGAAAGAAAAGCCTTGGTCGACTATGGGCTGTTAATGATCCTTTTGCAATAAAATTTGTATAAAATAGTTTTCATAATTAGATTCCATAATTGTCTTTTGAAAAACATTTTGATTTCACATCTAACGAAATTTAGGTTAATAAAAAAAAAAATATCTTTTTGACTCGAATAACATTGTTAAAATTTTAATTTCGTGTATTTTTTATTTCGGAATCGATTTTGTTTGTTTTAATTTAATTCTGTTGAAATAAAGATAATTTTAATTTTAAATTGGCTAGATATGGTTTTGTAATAACTTTATTTAATTAAAATTCCTTCTTGATATTTTTAAAACTTATGAAATAATTTTTGACATTTTATTAAAAATTATTTTTACAAGCATCTTAATAAAGTACTGAACTTAAGTATTGCAAATCATGATTATAGAACTAACAGATTTAATAAAATGATCAAATTTCTCTAAAAAGGGGTAAGGCATTTTAATATATATATATATATATATTTCCACTCTGTTGTACATACTGTCTCAATTTTCTGAATATTGATTCAAAAGCAAATGAATGATCAGTTATTTTTTAAAGTCATATAAAAAAATCACTTTAAAAAAAAAAAAATAACTTCTGAATTTAAACCCCAAAGAAAGCAATTTAAAAATAAATTCCTTTTGAAAAAAAAATAAAGTATATTAATTTCAATTTACTGTTATCAAAACATAAATTATAGTTAATTTAATATTACATTATTATCATTTTATTTTATAATGTTTTTCTTACAAAATTATCTAAAATATTCATCATAAATTTTCATTTTAATATAAAAATGAGTACCATAAGCCCATAACAAAATAATAACTAATTTTTGTTTCTTTTATTTCTTTAAATAAACTTAATTTAGCGCTCATTAACAAAAATTACAGCGGAAATCTTTTTCTTCCGCAACAGTGCGGAATTACCTATTTTGTTCTAAAATAAAACGCAGTTTTAGTAGCATCAAGGATTTTTGGAAAAGCTACAAAGGATTATTTTAATTACGTTCTTCTTTGTAGTAGAAAATACTTATCATTTTTTTTATTCATTAACTTTTAATTTTTCTTTTTTTGTGTGTAGGGGCATTTTTGTACTTTGGGCCCTTTGTTACCCTAGGAAGCATGGAAGTGGCATCTCGTAATTAAGTGTTAATAGACTATCAAAACTAGTGTAAGACTAATTAAAAACGTTAATTACACTTTTGCTGGAAAATTTTGGAAGCTCGTAAAACGGAGCCCTTGGCTATGTTTTGGCATTATTTTTGTTTACTTGCACGTTGTGCAGACCTTACACTGTTCGTGATGTACTCCAACAAATAATACTGGCAGTACTGCAGAAGATATTTAACGATTTTCTTGCATGCTCCTAAATTATAAAAAGCCTCATGGGGTGTGGAGAAATACATTTGTGGCCTAGAGGGTGGAAGGGATTTTATAAACAACGAATTTCATGGATTTTAGATAAATTACTTTATTCTAATGATAAATCAAAAGCAAATAC